>CM033642.1:43622018-43867106 GCA_019512145.1 Engystomops pustulosus | reverse complement strand
CTGAGTCTCTAATCTGAGAGAGTGAACTCTCTCCTCACACTGCACTCTCTTCTGAGAGAGAACTGACTTCTAGAAGTTTCCTGAACAGGGGTTTTGTTACTCCCACTGGTCAGGTGGTGGCTACTCCTCCAATTACATCTCAGCTCACAGAGACAGAGTGTAACACATGTAATTGGCTGACACATATGACATCACACAAAACACTTAACTCCTGCCTTACCAGGCAGGTTCTACCACTGCAGTGTTCCCCTGTGTTATCTAGGGACTATGTAGTGACATGCTGTGGGGCTAGTCAGACCCTACACAGGCTGCAAGCTACATGGTGGGACGTATTCGCAAACACAGCTCTGCCTTGCATCGGCGAGGGTGTTGCACATGTGACACCTCTAAAGTGTTTGGAAAAGAAAGGAATCATGTAGAATCTCAAGGGTCCTGTTGTACACCCTAAATACTTGTAAGTAGTAGGTAAATTTAGAGATGAGGTAGTATTACAGTTAATGGATGACTATTTTAAATTGTTTGCCTTTTAAAGCAGACATGTTCTTGTATATATGCAAGCTTTGAAAATGTTATTCCCACGCATATTATGATTATTGTGTTCCAAAAAAAAGCTACAAGTAGGTGTAAGTGCTCTTCTAGGTGAAGCTCTAAAATCTGAGCAGATATGCTGTAATTCTGCATTTTAATAAAAATTTTAACTTATTTCTAAATAAAACCAGCTACTTTTTAAATTGCCTACAGTAAAATTTAACAAATGTGATTGCACTTTGTTTATGTTTGTGTGGACCATATCACTTAACCGGTTTCGGAATGCTTGCTGGCGTTAGACGCTAGCCACTGGAGCAGGACCCAGTCAGAGACACCCATAGACCCTAGGGCAGTGGTGGCGAACCTATGGCACAGGTGCCAGAGGTGGCACTCAGAGCCATTTCTGTGGGCACTCAGACCATCATTCCAGGACAGAGTTCACCAAATCCACCAAATCTTCCTGCAGTCCCAGGAAACTTAAGAGATGCTGCTCTCAGCGCTATTTTGAAGCGACACTTTATTGGCTGTTTGGAACTGCGGAAAAAGGAAGAAGGTGTGGACAGAACTGCATTATCTTTGGAGGTTCTCATTCTGGACCCACTATTCTTCCTCAACAGAGAGGCCCTGGAGAGAAGCTACAACGAGAGTCTGAATTTTCCCTCCTTATTCCAACTGTATTGGTGGACTCAGGGGCCGATATGATTGAAAGATGTGCAAAAACAGGTAGCAAGTTACTGCTTAAAATGCCATGCTGGCACTTCATGGTAAATAAGTGGATTTTGGTTGTATTTTGGGCACTCTGTCTCCAAAAGGTTGCCATCACTGCCCTAGGGAGATGCGGTTTATTACCGCTCCTCTGCTCCTCACAGCATCCCACTGAAGTAGGAGCTATAAATTCCAAAAAAATACTTTTCCACTTTTAACCCCTTTGTGTCTAAGACATTTTAGACCGTTAGGACCAGGCCTGATTTTTAAAATTTGCCCTGTATCATTAAAGGAGGTTATAACTTTGTGACGCTTTAACATATCCAGGGGATTTTGAGATTGCTTTACCGTCACACATTGTACTTCAAAGTAATAGAAAATTTTTAATGATATCTTTTGTGCTTAGTTGATCTAATTGAAATTTGGCAAAAAATTCTAAAAATTATTCATTTTCAAAGTTCAACATTTTCTGCTTTTCAGGCAGATAGTCATAGCACCCAAGTAACTTTATAACTAACATTTCTGGAATGAATGCGTAATATCGGCATAGGGTTTTATGCATCCTCTCTCTTTTCTAGGTTGTTAGGAGGTTCAGAATTTTGGGTGAAATTTTTCTCATTTTTATGAAAATCGCTAAAACCCTTATTCAGCTTTAACTGACTTTGAGAGGCAGTAAAACCCCATAAATCATGCCATTTTAGAAACTACACCCCTCAATGTGTAAAAAATCAACTTTAAGAAGTGTGTTAACCCTTTAGATGCTTCACAGGGGTTAAAACAAAATGGAACAATATATTAATTTTGGCCAAAAATTAAACCGTTACAAAGTATTAAATGACAAAAAACTCCACAAAGTCTGATACCCAATTTCTCCCGAGTATGAGGATGCCCCATATGTGGTGATAAACTGCTGTATGGGCGCACGGCCAGGCATAGGACGGAAGCAGCGCCATTCAGAGCAGATCTGCAATGTCACATTATAAAATGTACATTTTTTGTAATTAAATGGGAGATAATTTTTTTTGTGGATGAGATCCACTTTTCAGGTGCATCATTTACAGGGGGCTCAATAGCTAATAATCAGATTTTATTAACTCTTTCTTGGTGGTGGTTAAAAAAATCATTAATTCTTGTTTATGGTTTTTAGCATTTTTTTTGCCGGACGTTCACCATACCATAAAAATAATGTGTTATCTTTATTCTATGGGTCATCACGATTACAGCGATACCCCATTTATATGGCTTTTTTATGGTAAACTTGTTTTGCAGAATATAGAACTCATTTTGTGAGAAGTTTGTTTGTTTTTGTATCGCCATGTAACAATGAGTAGAACATTTATATTTTTTCACTATGACCGCGGCGTCTATAGGGTTAAACAGTCGGGATCGCAATAGTCGTGATCCCGGCTGTTACTGCGGGATACCGGCTACCGCATACCGCCGGGATCCCGCGGTGATCAAGGTGCGGGAACGACCCGACCTATGACGTAGTATCACGTCTAGGTGCGCAAAGGGGTTAACCCAAAAAAAATAAAATAAATGAAAACATTGTTTTAAACTTTTATAACGTTTTAACTAGCTCTATGTGTCCCAAAAAAAACACAGCAAAAATTTTAAGATAGCACGCAACAAAATGTAATGGCCCTTATACCACCGTGTACAAAATTTCCCCGGTTACTAGATTCTTTTCAGGCCGTGTCACTAAGGGGTTAAAATCTGAGACCTAGTGCTTGTATGAGCATAAGCTCCTGTTTTTTTAGGATATTATTAGCACCAAGTCTATTGTATAGTGATGTGGGCTCACATTGTAATCTGCCATTGCTCCCATCCTCTTGTCCTGCTCAAATACTCCAATGGTCTTTAATAAATTACAGTGACCCTTATTTCCATCTGCAAATGTATAAAAAGAACATGTTCTGGCTTTTTATGCCAAAAACTGAATGTAAATCCACATATCATGCATTATTGTTTTAAAGAGATTTGCCTTCAGATTTTAGGTGTGAAGATTTTAATCATCTTCTTTCACCTCTGATCTTCTATCATAATTCCAGAATAAACTGCATAAAATCTGCAACAATATAAGGTTTGTTTGCCGATTTCATACACATTTTTAAATGCATGGAATAATATGTTTACCTGGTGTAGAAACCACACCACAACTTTTTCCATGTTATAAAAATACATAATGAAATCACAATTGGACTTTGTGAAAATGTACTGTACTACACAGCGTAATCTCTGTATGTAAATAATCAGCCATGGTTACAGCATAAAATTATCTGTTAGCCTACAAAATGTGACTTACTGCAATCTTGGGTTCCCTAGTTCCAGCAGTAGGGTTTAGTCACATGGGACGCTTTCATTCAGTTTACTAATACAATCCAATGCAAGTGCACGGGGACAGCCTGGTTGCTTATGTGTTTCCATGTAAAAGTATGCTATTGGTAACCAGCACCTAGTGTGTTGCATTGTTTAGCCCCATGTAATAAGCAGCAGGTTGGGAACCCACTATTCTATCCAACTGGATTTGACTTTGGGCCACACTCTAAGGGCGTTACCCCTGGACCTCTCTGCTATTCACCCTTTTACCCCTATACGGGGGTCTGGACTTCGCTGCAGGGAGATCGTGGCATGCAGTGTACAAGCAGAATGGTAAACAAGCCATGGCAGGCAGCACAGGTTCAGTATACAAGCCGGGGTCAGATACCAGGGAACACCGAGAAGAAACAGAGTCAGAGGATGAGCTGGGGTCAAGGAAGACCAGCAGATACAGACACCATACAGCAAGATAGAACAACCTTACTCAGGTGCGGAGAGTATGGCATGCTGGACTACATGACGGAAAGTGCATGCTGAGAGGGTGGGACAGCTTAGCTGCGAAATGCCCTGTTCCTTTAAGAAGGAGAGAGAGGCGCTGCCCACACCCTAAGGGGGCTGAAGGTAAGTCTGCAACAGGGACCACAACAAGGGACGGAACCTGTCACCAGGGTGACACCCCTGACTTAGCTAAGCCCTAGGTACAGATACAATTGATATCCCTGACTACTCTGTTCTCCATCCCTCTTATCCTATCAGTGCCACAGTAATGGACTAATCCCTCATTAATAACGATTACAGAATTGGTATCTAGACCTCTAAGATTTTGATTATATGCCTTGTAGATATGTTTGAGATTGTGTTTCAATTGGTAATTAAATGTAGCACTTAATTACTTCCATTTAACCTGTTTCTTCTGATAGTATCCAAGAGAAGGATAACCCATTTGTGTTTGAAACAGGGAGACGTGTAACAAAGCTCTGTACATGTAAAAATAAAAGTCCAGAATATCGCACTACAAAGAAAATTTCTGTCTTTAAAGCATAAAGTACATTTTTAAGAAAACTCAATAAATTAATAATGCAGAGGATTATAGTAAACTTATTAATATAATTTTTATATGTTTTTAAACAGTTTGTGTAAATCAGCTTTGTGTCCTGTATACACTGACAGCTGAGAGATAAAGGAGCCCTAAGTATCTAATAACACACAGTCCCTGTATAGTCTAATCTCATTAGAGAGCTGATCATCAAGTGAAATTTTCTCTAGATATGGAAAAGGTTTATCTTAAACCTGCTTTCCTTATGCAGGAGAAACAGAGCTTCTTTTCTTAAAGGGGTATTTCAGAAATATGAACGTCTGATTAAAAAAACCCATAATCCTAAAAATAAATTAATACAACAAAATTCAATGTAATCACAAAATGGAGCTTTAAAAGTTGGCTTTTATGATTCATCAAATGATATGGGATTTCTAAAGTAGGTGGTAGGATACTACAACTCCCTCAGTTCTCAGTAATAGCTCCTCCCTCTCATACTCCCAGTGATGATTTAACAGACTATCCCGCTCTGTTACAATAGTATTGATGTGTGTAACTGCCATCACAACTACATAATTTGAATCAGATATAAGCCACAATATCAATTCCTTAAGAACAATATTTATTCCAGACTTCAAGATATCAAAACATAGGAAAATTTAATTAGGGCAGTCTATTCAAAATCCTCAATTTCACTCCACCGAGGCAATCAATAAATTATGTAATCGTCTATAGGATTCCACAAGGCGTAGGCTTCACTTGAT
Source organism: Engystomops pustulosus (assembly GCA_019512145.1). NCBI lineage: Eukaryota > Metazoa > Chordata > Amphibia > Anura > Leptodactylidae > Engystomops > Engystomops pustulosus. Next base: position 43,861,754 of record CM033642.1, on the reverse strand, counting down.
TTAAACAGGTGTGCAGTGCTATATTTTGGAGGACAAGCCTCATTCATGCCTTTCAAATATCAGACAACCCCTTTAAATCTACCAACAAGCAAAATTAAAAAAAAAAACAACTGCCCAACATACAGTGCTCCATATGAGGCACTCCCTGAATCCTTCCAACATAGTCCCATGTAAATGCATCTGTCCTGTTCCTCCAGCCTCCTAATATGCAGTCCCATGTAAATGCCAAACATAGTGGTGATCACATGACCCACACAGGCAGGAGTAGGACATGTGACCTACAGGCATCTTATCTCCTGTTTCTCCTCCACAGAGACAAAAACAATTGGACCGATACAGGGCCATTAGCATTTTAATTCTGCATTATATTTTAATGATCATTTGAATATTAATTATGCTTATTCCTGGAATACCCCTTTAATGAAGTATGTAACAATGTTTTTTATCACCTGCACTATTAATTTCTTTAATAAAAAAAAATGTTTAAAAGTTTAATTACACTATAAAGTTATTAAAACCACACTGACTGCTTTAAAAACAATTCCTATTCCAGTTTTTTGTACCCTCCATTACAGAGCACCATATATTAATTGCCACCATTAAGAAAACTCATATTTACTGCAAAAAACTTTGTTAAAATGTTAGAAGGTAGTAAATAAGAAAATAATAAGTAAATCCTAAGAACAGACTGGGCTACAGTATTGTGTTATAGAAGGTTACTTTGTGACTCCAATACTGAGAATTTTTCTGGAAATTTCACAGCACTATTGAGTATGTGTCGTAGGTGCCACACCCCAACATATGCGAAGATTTGGCACTCAACACAGGAAGTTGCTTATTGACGCTTTTATAGTTTATTCAGAACACAATCCAAAATGATCACTTTATGACATTTCAGTCTGAATAGACCATCATCAGATTTGGATTGTATAAAACTGTAAGTGATAGACCACAGCTTTATTGGTCCCCCATGACATACTGGTACGGAATAGCTGCTGGAGGTTCCATGAACTAGTGATCGAATGCTGACTAGGATGTAGAGGTTTTGTACAGTGGAATAGTACAGCCGCTATTGTAAGTTGTAGTCTATTCCTTACACACGTCCTATCCTGTAAAATCCGTATGACGGAAATGACATTGAGATAACATTTTGATTTGTGTTAAAATAAACTATAGAACACCATAATAAGCAACTTCCTGTGTAGAGTGCCCAGTTTTTGTCCAGTACCGAGAAGACACAGAAAAAAGTAGCATCTAGCCAGGGGTGAACCTAGCCTCTTTGCTGCAAATTGTAGCAAGACCGCTTGGTACTAGTTATATACTATTCAATACAAAATAAGGATCTCAACCACTTAATAATAAAAATTTGAAAAATGTATTTCAACAAAATACAACATTAATCAAGTGATCACTAAAAATGGTCCCAAATTTTGAGTGGTGGACTAAACTGTTGCAAGAGCACACAATATAGTAAGTTTCATTACTAGTTCCTATTGCATGATTCAAAGCTTTCTTGGAAAATTCCATCTCATTGTAAAACAGTTCATTCAGAGATATATATTGCCAAAAAATTCATACTAGGTGTAAATTCATGCCTAAATATATACTGCTGGCACAAAAAATCATTACCTCTGCAATCAGCTGTCACTACCACCTCGCCCGGACGTGTGTTTTGCTAGCTATATACTATGCTTAGTGCTAATAATCAATTGGGGTACCCACAGATATTCAGTAGTTTTGCAAATTGACAGAGAAGGTTGTGGCACATGGTGGCAGTGATAGCCTAGTGCTGTACTCGGTTATCTCCGTCAGTGCCATAGACAAACATCAGTTTGCAGGAATCTATGAGCTACAAACAGTATTTGTTTTAGGGAATTGGTCAGCCACCCAGCAACATCTAATGGGTCACAGCAGCTGCCTCCCATGTAGCTGGCACGGTCACGTGATGCGTCCCACGCACACGCACTCCACGCTCTCTGTGGCCTAACTTCTTACCTAGAAACCATGTTTCAGACACTAACTCTTAAGTCAGACCCACTGTGTACCGTTCTGTAGGTCCTTGAGGTGTTTGTTCCTTTTTATCTCCCTTTTATTTTAATTTTTTATTTAAGAAAAAACAAGATTGCCAGGTCTCATGCAATGTATTTACTGAGTTGGTAAACTTTCTAATTGTAATCACTCTACATAATATGTATCTTTCTTTCTTTTGTTGAAGAGATGAATGCTTACTATTCTGTTCTTGCAAAGATATTTCTTAGCCTCTGTCACATCTTATTGCGTGGATGATTTTTGAGCCCTCAATCCTATTGGAATAGAATAGTATTCGTTTTAGTTTCCTAAGAGACACTACTAGGATACATAAAACGTCTGTAGGGTTGGGAGGGTGAGAGCTGTTGCTGGGTGGCTGACCTACTCCCTAAAACAAATGCAGTTTGCAGCTCATGGATTCCTGCAAACTCACCAGCTAAAGGGTAGATAAGCACCAGCTAAAGGGTAGATAAGCACACACCTGGTAGTGGCTCTTATAAAATCCAGTCTTTCACGTTCAGTAGGTCAATAATATTTTACAAAAGAATGTTTGGAAGACCATCTGGCTGCTGTTAGTGTTAGTCCGTCGGCACTTTCTTTGCTTTTGCCTTAGTTGCAGAACCCCCATGACTGAATGCGCCCTGAATATGTTAGTATCTTGCTCATTGCTTCAAGTACCTAACCCTTAATGGTGTTTAGAGATGCTCTCCTTATTGGGGTTCTCGAGGTGATAAACAGTTTTGTAAGTGTGTCAGTTCTAGATATTTGCTCATTGCAATGACTATGCATAAGCCCGGGTCTAATATACCCTCAATTTAATCAATTTCTACTAGACTTTGGTCAATGTGTGAGGATTTTGTTCTGCCTTTGTTCTGCCTCGAGGATCACCTACCTTGTTTTCACCAGAGCCCACTGCAAAGCAGGTTCCACTTGCTGCGGCATGGTACCACCAGGTCGCTCCACAGGCGCTAAGGCGAAGTACATAATTGTGAGACAGTATCGTGGTCGGGGACAGGAAAGAGGTCAGGACAGGCGGAACAGGATCAGAGTCAGGAGCAAGGCAAAACAAAAGGTCAAGGCAGGCAGCAGAGGAGCAGAGTCAGGAACGGAACCAGGGTCACAACATAATGCTTACTCTAAGGCTATGACGCACAAAGATCCAGAAGGGGAGACAGCCGCTGGAGCTGAGGAAGGTAAGTGACAGTGCAGGCTGGCTCTAGGGGCACATGGGTGTGCCTGCGACCCGAAATATGGGTCACCTGTGCCCGTGACAGTACCCCCCCTTCCGCCTCCTCTTCTTCTTGGACTGGAGGAACCTGTGAAGAAGAGCACGATCCAGGATATTCTCCTAGGGCTCCTAAAACCTCTCCTCCAGACCGAACCCCTTCCAGTTGACAAGATAGAATCGCCTCCCTCTGACCATATTCATCTTAAGGAGTTCTTTTAACCTCAAAGACGTCAGTAGCATCAGCTTCAGGAGCAGGAGCAGGTTCATGCCGAGAGAAGCGATTGAGGATGACAGGTTTCAGCAGAGAGACGTAAAAGGAATTCGGGATGGGCATGGTGGGCGGAAGACGAAGCTTGTAAGCCACAGGATTAATGCTTTTAATACCTTGAACGGATCCAATAAGCAAAGACCGAGCTTGTAGCTGAGAATCTTCAGCTGGACATACGTGGATGACAGCCACACTTTATCCCCCGGAGAGAAGATCGGAGGGAGTCTGCGCTTTTTGTCAGCCTGGGTTTTGGTTCACGCAGACAAGTCTGCTTCAAGATGTACTTAAGATATCTGACCAACTCCTCCACGGCAGAAACATTGGAAGTGACAGTCAGAGGGAGTGGTGGACGAGGATGCTGTCCATAGACAATGAAGAAGGGGGCGAAGCTGGCAGATACGGAATCCAAGGAATTATAGGAGAATTCTGCCCATGGCAACTGAGTGAACCAGTCGTCTTGACGGGCAGAAACAAAATGACGGAGGTAACATCCTAGAGTCTGGTTAACTCTCTCTACTTGTCCATTGGACTGAGGGTGGTATGCAGAGGAGAAATCCAACTTTACTTGAATTTGACTGCAGAGAGAAAACCAGAAGCGGGAAACAAACTGCACCCCCCTGATCAGGGACAATGTGCATAGGAAGTCCATGTAGCCGGAAGATGTGGATGAAGAACAGGCTAACAAGGTGAGAAGCTGACGGCAGACCTGATAGAGGCACAAAATGGGACATCTTGGAGAACCGGTCAGTTAAAACCCAGATGATGGTATTCCCAGAAGAAGATGGAAGATCCGTGATAAAGTCCATGGCCATGTGAGTCCATGGGCAGCTGGGTATTGGTAACGGCAGTAGTAGACCAGCTGGTTTGAGGCGAGATGGCTTATTACGAGCACAGGAAGTGCAGGCTCCCACAAAATCCTGTACATCTTTGACCAGATCTGGCCACTAATAGAAATGGGAATTGAGGACTACAGAGCGTTGCACCCTATGGTGCCCAGCCACACGAGAGCAATGTCCCCAAATCAATATCTTCTTTCGAATGCAGGTCGGACATAGGTCTTGCCAGGAGGAAGCTGCCGAAGATCCACTGGAGCAGCATCAATCAGTCGCTCGGGAGGAATAATATGCTGAGGAGCCGGTTCTTCCCCAATAACATCAGAGGTCATGGAGAATTTGTCCACTTCTCTAGGCGAACCACAGGAAACTGATGCTGGGAGACCAAGGCAGTATCCATGAAATTCCCTGCAGAGCCAGAGTCCACGAAGGCTGAAACTTGAACTGGGTTGCCTGTTCCAAAACTGAGAAGTACAGGAACATTCAGACGAGGAGAAGCTTTGCTCTTACCTAGGGACGCTTCTCCCAAGAACCGTAGGTGCGTTAATTTCCAGGACGCTATGGATGAACTGGACAAGACATAAGAAAGTGCTCCAAGCTGGCACAATAGATGCAGAGGTTCTCCTGTCTTCGTCTGGAAGACAGACAAGCTCTATCCACCTGCATGGGCTCCTCTGCAGCAGACATGGTAGACAGCTGAGGTGGTCTTTGGAAGACTGGAACCCAGTGGGGCAGATGTAAACTGAGTGCTCAGAGTGCTCAGTAAACCGGCAGGCAATCTGAGTGGCCAGAGAGATGAGACCACTCAGCATATACGGCAGGTCCTGTGCAGACAGGGTTTCTTTGATCTGACCAGACAGTCTTTTTTCAAAGTAGCAATCAAGGCTGCCTCATTCCAACCCAGCTTGAAGGCTAAAGTATGGAACTGAACCGCATAGTCTCCAACAGAGGAGTCCCATTGACGCAGGTTCAGCAGTGCGGTCTCAGCAGAAGATGTTGGGCAGGTTCCTCAAAGACGTATCGGAATTCAGTGAGAAACGCAGCGAGAGTAGCTGTGATCGGATCATACCTGGGGGTAGAAGGGAGTAGCCCACACCAGGGTTTTCCCGGAAAGAAGGCTGTTCACGAAAGCCACCATAGCCCGTTCTGTGGCGAACTGTGAAGGCATCAGTTTGATACATAGGAAGCACTGAGTAATGAAGCCCCTGCATAACTTTGTAACTCACCATCATATTTGGAGGGCATGGAAAGACGCAATCTGGGTTCAGTAGTAGACAATGCAGCCATAGTAATGTGGGTGGTACCAGAGGTATTGGACGCTGGTGCTGGGTAGCCAACAATTGCTGCAGGGTGGCGGTGAGTTGTCCAAGTTGCTGTCATTGTGCGGCAATCTGTTGAGATTGCTGGACCACGATGGTGCTAACATCAGTTCATGTAGCGGAACCTTGGTGGGATCCATGGCGGAATCAGTGGTAGTGGATCCTCTGTACCACCACGGACGATAACGTAAGCCGACACCTGGGAGTGAAACCTAATTGGCATCCGGTTTTCAGCAGACCCACTGCAAAGTGGGTTGGTCTAGCTGCGGCATAGTATCGCCCGGTCGCTCCACAGACGCGACTTTGTCGGCGGTGGCAGCCAGGGCGAAGTACTTTATTTTAGTAATATGAAAATTAACTGCAGAAGCTACTGGGGCGCCAACTAACCTGGCCGGGCACTGGGAGCTGAGGCTACTCCACACCCCAGTAGCCTCTGTAGTAAGTTTTTAACAAATCAGGTTCCAGGATTATTAAATTACAGATTAGGGCAGAGGCAGGCAGGAGGAATCTACCGTCAGATCTTCTTCTGATAGCAGATTCCTCATGATAGGTTTCCTTTAAATGTCCTCATTCCTAATTCTGATGGACTTTATTGCTGAGATGCTTTTTTTTCTCCATCTACTGAAGTGTCTTGGCTTTATTTTTTTTTATCCTAAAAAGACATACTAATTTGTACTTGAATCTTCATTTCTCTCATAAAACCGATAATAAGGAGACAATTGAAAAAAATAAGGCCATTATGGATGTTCCAGCATGGATGTGAACAAATTCTTCTCTGCAAACATAATAAGCTATGTAACAGATTTATTGCAGCCATTGATATTACATGCCACCTACATATGTTAGCGATTTTCCTTAAAGGGATTGTCCAGGGACAACAAGTTAGGGGCTAACTTGTTGATTAGTGGGAGTCTTATTGGTAGTCACAGATCATAGATCACAGAACGTGGGTCCTTGGACCAATTTGGCAAGCTCTGTGTAGCGCTGTGTAATCTGTGTGCGCTACATAAATAAAGGAATTATTATTATTATTATTATTTATTAATGGAGAAGCCAGTCATGCATGCACCCTGCTGCTCTATTCATCTTTATGGCGCTGACGTAGATAGCCAATCACAGTGCACGGCTATCTCCATCAGTTCCATAGACAATGAATGGAGCAACAGTAACAGTGAATGGAGCCTGATCTCATAATCTGTGGGGGTCCCATCATTGAGACCCCAGCCGATCAACAAATTAGGATGGGGCTAACTTGTTGTCTCTGGACAACGCCTTTAGTTCTTTATTGCTACACTCTATGTGATCGCCCTGGTGTGAAGCTGGAAAGCTTTGCCGTCTGATCTGACAAATCTGATATTTCCCCCATGGTCCTCTTTCACAGAAGATATCATGCACAGGGTGATGCTGACACATATTAAATAAATATTGAAAAATATGACTTTGTTTTGTCAGAGAATACTTGGCAAAACAGCAAATCTTGTGAAAAATGATGACAATATTAGTATGTAGAGGCCAATGAGCTCTTTCACAATTGGGTTATAGTGCACAGAGATTTTTTCGACTGGATCTCACGGCACACATATAAGATTCTGTATTTTATGCTGGTTTATAAATCTGTGCAATTTGTGTAACTCAGCAGTGAACACACTACTGTAATAGGGCTCTGCATATAACCATACTGGACTTTTTATCTATCTCAATGAATTCATCAACTCTATTTCATTTTCTATGATGTGTTTGTACAATGTGCATATAGCATGTACATCTTTTCTGTTATTATCAGCAAACTGGTCCGTAATGTCACATAAGAAAACCTATCGTCACAGCTGTGGATAAAACCAAACGAGACTCAATCTGTGATGCTTCTATCTGCTGCTTACTTTTTATTTTTGTATTTTTATTTATATAGCATTGACCTTGGACCCTGTTGGCCTACAGATGCAGCTGTAATCCCCCTCCCTAACACGCATAACAAAAAGCTAAAGATAAAGGTAGATGATTGATGTACTGTGCTACAAAGCCCCCACAGACAAAGGTTACATATAAAAAAAGAGCTAGATATTTACATCCAAAAAAACATCAAAATTACATTTATAAATACATTTATCACAACAAATCAAATGCCTCATACAATAAATTAGAATACAAAATAATAATAATAATGTAATTATGTTATTACAAGAAATATTAGGACTTAAGTCTCTCTTGGGATTTGATGATCATTATAATTGTTATATTCTTTAAAGGTTTATGTTATAAAATTATGATTAAATTGTACTATGATTTGATCAAAATATTCACCCACTGCTTTCTTAGGATGGGCTGGAAATTTAATATAGTAAGTAAACTATTTGGCGAACATAAATTGTATATGTGATAACATCATCTATTCTCCTATGGTTGCCTTGTGATATCATGTTTGCAGTCTGTAATGTTTTACTCTATTTTTAAATTTTATTTCCTTTTTTTATACTTTTTTTTCACATTGAAGCAAAAAATAGTCAGTTTTATGAGAAGGAATGCTATTTCCTATAAATACCGATATACTTGAAAATGCATTTTTTAATCTATTAAATAGCCATTAAATCACAATTGAGATGGGACTGTCTAAACCATATATATTCATGAAACGTGTCCACCCTTTGACTGACAGATAACAGCTGAGCCATGATTGAGGTCAGTGGAGTCAGGATAAAATAAATCATCAATACAATAGTTTTCAAAGGCGGAGGCAGGGGATTGTAGATGTATTCTGATGCTGTTTGCATTAGATGAGGATTGATGAAACTGTATAACTATTGTCGGGGATCAAAAATCATTCTATACAATTATGAGAAAACGGTTCTAAAGGTTGCACTCTAGGAAGCCAACAATGACCATATGTTGCACCATGTGTACATGAATGTTTGATCTATACAGGTCGGGAGGCTCTATTTTCTATAGTGTTTTAGATAAATAATATTGATCTACATACTAATCCATTTGTTGAGAAGGCATAGGACTAGATTATTCTGTTACGTTACTGTGACTGTTTAGACCTACATCATGCTTAGAATGACATAGATGCTGTGTTGTCCTCAATCATTTTCTATGAACAGATGCATTCCCTGACACCATTCACTTCTGTGGAGCTACTATTGTACTGCGCTAATGTTTTGCTTTCAAACATAGAAATTTTAATAGATGTCTTAAACATCCTTTGATTTGTAAAGGACTTCCATGAGACCGCTTACAGGGAGTTTGTTCTTAATCTTTAGGTCCATATAGGGCAGTTCAGAGGGACATGCAGTTCCCTTTTCTGCAGACCACACGGGGTTCTACACAGAAGAAATGCCAAAAGGACCTCCAATTCCATGACTGCTGCAGATTGAACCATAAAGCAGTGCTCCACTTGAAATAGGTCCTGTCTCTTCAGCTGATATACCTGATTGAGTAAATACATGTCATAACTAGACATTAAACACCTTTCATTACTTATATGAGCAGACAAATATATAAGTTTATTTAGAAAAGTTCATTATTATTGTAACTTTTTGTGGATAAGCTGAGTAGTGACCCTATCTATGGCGATTATATGACTCTCTTCTGAGGGCTCCATTTGTGACTTCTCCTACCTTCTCCGATGAGCCAAATAAGTCTTGGGTTTAATTTTGTGCTTGATATTGCCACGTAACCTTTAAAATCACATTTCTACCCATTCACCAGGTCCCCCATTACCACCACCCACCAAGCACCTCACTGCTGTGGCAGATGCCATGAGGCCACTCACTGCTGGTACCTCCAGGTGTACCAAGATATCTGTTTCACTGGCCCTAAGAGTTACTCAGTACCAACCAGGAACCTGCATCTTTTTTTTTTACAAATTTTTTATTGAAACTTTTTTTTAACAGATTTTAGATCAACACAGTCAAAAAAGACCACAAAACATGAGATATATACAAATACAACACCAACCCATCCCCCCACAAACCCTCACATCCCCCCTTCCTCCTCTAATAATAATAATAATAATAATAATTCTATTAATATAGCGCACACAGATTACGCAGCGCTGCACAAAGCATGTCAAATTGGTCCCTGTCCCCATGGAGTGTAGGAGGAAACCAGAGTACCCGGAGGAAACCCATGCAAACACGGAGAGAACATACAAACTATTTGCAGATGTTGACCTGGGTGGGATTCGAACCCAGGAGGTGTCCTAGAGGCGACTTATGTATCGTAGTTATATAAACAGGAGATTTTAATTAACGGGCACATTGCCATCCAGTCATTGGTCTATTAGTATACGCAAGAAACTAATTTCCCCAGCTCTGTATTAACAGAGTCAGTTCCCTCAGAAGGGCAGGTGGCGGTAAACCAGGAGTCAACAACGTGAGCGCCATTGGGCTTCAAATTTTTTTAGTGAACAAATGTGTTTTTCCTTTTTTATTGTGTGATTAAGTTGTTGTTGACGTTTATAGTTCAAATGTTATAACCTTATAGATGTGTATTTATATAGCATATATAATGTAACCACAAGAAATCAACTACTGTATATCACTGATTAAGCAACCACTAATACGCTATATGTATGCTATGCACTTTTATACTGGATAAAAACCAATAAAAATAAAGTGACAAAAAAAGCATGTTCTGTATAGTTAGGAAAGGGGGTTTCTAAGCAATGAGATGCAATTTTCTTGCCCGCTTGATAAGATTTTAGATACAGTGAGTTTTTGAACAGTTGTTAATGGCAATTATGTGGTATTAAAGAGTTTATTTGTATGACCAAACACTTGATTCCAAACTCACACTGCAAAGAAGGGCTTGCCCAAAACCTGTGGAGAAGGTCTGCATGTTTACCAGGGCAACAGGGAGTATGGTATATTAGGACTATAAGAAACAATTAACGGCATCCAAAATATCCCTACAAGATTCATCAGTGAGTCCTGCAATGTCATTGCCCTTTTATCTCTAAGACCATCTAATCAAGTAGGTATAAGGAAACAAAGTAACTGTTTGGAGACGAAGGAAATCAAATCACTGGTGGAACCCATTGATGGCAACATACTAAGTATCACTGACGACTGTAGTTCTGGAGTAGAGACCAACTGTGTGAAACTGGATGGCCTGGATCATTCTGCCAATTATTGCATCTTTAGTGAAAACACACATATGGTTCACCTAAAGATACAACATAAAGGGGGGAATTTATTAATTTATGGGGCAAGTTATGTTTTAGACTATGATTTTAAATTGTGCTGCATATCTTTGATTTATTTAGCGCAATCCAGGAAGAAAAAGTTGGTGTCTGAAATGACACTCCATATTTAGGAAGGGTGTTAAAAGTTAATATACTTGAGAAACCATGAGGGTCGGAAAATTGCGATTTTGTGGTGTCAACACTCTTCTGTCCTGTCCTAACAGGCATAAAATAAAAAACCCTCGGACTGCCTGACAAAAAATGTATTGAAAAATTCTGTACAACAAGCAGAATACGTATCTAGGCAATGGATCAGATACACCTCAGATATCCATGACTTTACAATGGCCAACATTTATCCAAATCAGTGCAAACTACACTAAGTGCAGCATGCCTGTGGAGTGTGGAGGGTGAGTCATGAAAAGTGGTACACGGTCTTCATGAATCTGGCACTCCCTGCACTGCACTGGAAGTGTGCACCAACATTTTTTTTGGTGCTCCTTTAACAATTCTGTTGTGGTAAAAAAGGCGGTGCACAGCCCGATTCTGCACCGGAACGCCTCTTTATGTGTAGAATGTTGTGCCAGCATAGTGCAGCCGCTCTAGAGGGTCCAGTTCCAGTATTGGGGAAGTATTCTGTAAGGCTTCTGGTACCATTGGAAGTGCTGATGATGTGCCCATTGTCCATGTGACCTTAGGGGTCATATGCCACTAATTCATACATAAATGCTGATGCAGGTGTTATTATTGGAAAACCCCTTTAAGTTGCAGTCCCTGTAGAGTGTGGGTTTGCAGTAGCAGTAAAGGTTCATTTATTCTGCATTCACAGTATATATTTGAAATACGTCCCCCATAGTTCTCTTGGTCACTGTGAAGCCATGTCAAATATATGTCAGAATGCCTTTTATGGTTCCACATAATTGCATAGGAGCCTACTGTAGTCTACATTAAATAAAATATTATTAACGAAAGCCAATAGGTAGCATAGCAGCACATATTCATAGAAACTGCCCTGTAAATAATGGCTGCCAACCCAATTGTTCCTTTTTTCTAGACAACTGATACAGAAATCATAGACAGATAATGGGGCCCATTTACTTAGGTTTGTGCGGCAGTTTTCTGTCAGACTTTGCACGTTCTAGTGCAAACTACTTGCACAGGTATTAAAAAAGTGTCTACACCACATTTGTGTCGCACACGACCCTTTTGTGGCGCAGCTGTACTAGTCTTCATGGGACACAAACTTCTGCACTCAAGAGGGTGTTCCGGTGCTCAGTCGGACTGTGCGCCACATTTAACAAGAGTCTGACAGAAATGTGTTGCACACCCTATGTTATAAGTGCACCAAAAAAAGTGCTGCACTCTGACGGGGGAGTGCAGGGGGCGGCAGATTCATGAAGAACATGCGCCAGAAATCATGAATCTGGTGCACTCTGCACTATACACAGGCTACGTTTGCACTGTTGTTAGTAAATGTGCCACGATGTATTTTGTGGAGACAAAGGAAAATCATGATAAAGGTAATGATTTTAGTTTATGTGTAAAGTAAAGAAGCCTAATAGACCCACATTAGCAATAGTTATTGAAACATATAAAATAATTATAAGTACAATCTGATCCTATGTGCGATACACATAATATAAGTCCCATCACGTATCTGGTGTTATTCACACGACTGAGCTGACTGCTGGCCATGAAATATGGATGTTTCATTTTTTTTTTTTTATGCCTGATTTGCATCCATGTGGTATCTGATTTTAATTAATTCACATAAACTACAGTCTTTATAGATCCATGAAAAATGGTTCAGACTGGGACATAAGGGCCATGTGAATTGGTTCATTAAAAAGTAGTGCATTTAGTCTAGCGGTGTGTTATCCATTGAAAACAAACCCCAAATGAACATGTGAGTAAGCTCTTACATCTCAGACATATGCGCCTGTCTTTAAAAGGGTCTGTCCGATTACCATTATGTATCCATCAGTTTCTGGAATAAAAAAATCTTGTGGGACTTTTAAACCTGTAAAATTTTACAGACTATTCACCAAAGACTCTGGGTGATCCTATGAAAAAAATGCAGACGTAGTTTAACTTGCACAAGTTCTTCTAGTCTTGAATGGAAACATCAAATTGTTGTTTTTAATTGAGATACTTTTTTTTTCTGAAATATCCAAGAATTAGTGGGCAGTTGGCAACCCTGAGTTATATGGAGTTACAGAACTAGAAGATCCTGGGCTTGATGGAAATTCTGTAACAAAGCTCTTATATAATAAGATACTACTTGTGCACCCCCTATAGTCGCAGCAACTGTATGCTACATATACATTAAATTATTACTACTAAATATAAAACATACACATAAAACTTATATCTTTTGTCCATTTACCAGTGCAATATATATATATATATATATATATATATATATATCTGTATATATATATATATCTGTATATATATATATATAAGGAAGCAATAAATTGGTGATGATGTCCTCACTGCTGTACCCTTCTGCTACATATATACTATATATACATGGTAAGGTCTTGGAGATTGGCCTGCACTTGCCTTTAGCTACAGGTTCTGCATGCCATAAAGCGGCAATAAAGGGGAAGGGGGGGTGGGTGTTCCAGAGGTGGATGAGGAGGGAGCACAGGAGTGTGACAATAAGAGGGCTTTGTGTCTTTAAGATGTGTCACAGCCCCCTTCCCTGTACCAAGTCACAGGCTCTGAATCCAGAGGAGTCACTTTGCTCCTGTTCTCTTCCTCTCCTCTCTCTCTCCTTGCGTTTTACTTTGTTGACAGCCCTGCTAGGGGCCTTTTGTTACCTCTCCAGCCAATGAAAGCATTTTACGACAGAGAACAGTTGGGATATAAAAAGAAGGAGTCCCTGTGCCTAGTACATGATCTGTGGTTGCCTACCCCTCCCCTATAAAGACCTGCACAAGGCAGCTGTCCTCTCTGCACCAGTCCTCAGCCTGGGCACTCAGCGATGCTGTCTCAGCGCTACTCACTCTTCTTCTGCATGCTGGTCCTGTCCCTGGAGTTTTCCAAGAGTGGAGGAGAGTCTGTGATGGAGAAAGGAGCCCTGCAGGTGGAGAGCTCCCTGGCAGAGAGTGAGGAGCAGGAGTGCCCGGTGTGCATGTGGAGGAAGCACAGCAAGGAGATGAGGCTGGAGAGCATAAAGTCCCAGATCCTCAGCAAACTCAGGCTAAAGGAAGCCCCCAACATCACCCGGGAGGTGGTCAACCAGCTGCTGCCCAAGGCTCCCCCTCTGCAGCAGATCCTGGACCAGCACGAGTTCCAGGGAGACTCCTTCCAGCATAATGCTTTCGTGGAAGAGGATGAGTATCATGCCACCACGGAGACAGTCATCAGCATGGCCCAGGAAAGTAAGTGAACCCCTATTGCCACAGCCCTGTCAGGGCACCCGCACGTGCTTTGTACCCACGTGTGACAGCTCACCCATTGATCATCAGTGCAGGCAGATGGATGGCTGCAGCTCTCTGGGGCTTCCAAGAGGTTAAATGGTCATTTCATGCCCTCACCTGAGGTTAAAGTGTGTGATGAGGTCCTGAGCTTGTAGGTTCACCTACTGCCTTCACTGACAATGGGCATGACCTTATGCTGGTGCCAGAGTGGGTGAGCTAGGCAGCATTGTGCAGCTCTAAACTGGAGACTGTAGAAAGTCTGCCAAGAAACTATTGTAGTTCTACAACTAAGCAGCATGTCATGGGATAGACAGCCAGTACTGAAGGAACTGAATACCTTCTACAGGTCTATAGCACCTTCATATTAAGATAAAGAGACTGCCTGCCTTGGTGAGGTTACACTGTAGGAGCTTTCCCTACAGTCTGATATATTGTGATCACATATATAGAGATGATCACTGACATGATGAACTGACATGAAGGCCTCCATGTCATGCTCCATACATGGTCCTGTGCAATCATCACAATCTATATTGTAGTGTGATCTGACAATATTCAGAAGAATGATAATGATGTATCACAGCCAACCACAGACCAATGTAACAATATTGTAGGTCCTTGGAATAGTTTTTTTGATATGAATAATAATTTATAGGGGATTTTACATTTTTATCAAGTTGGAGCATGTATCTTCTGTGGATACATTGATTACACTGGATGTGGGCTTTCCACACATTACAATTGTGATTATTGTGTGCTGGACTTCTGTGGAAACACTACATGTCTGTACAATTTACTTTAGTTTATTGTGACATATGATATAAGAATATCGCTATTCCTAGCTGTAGGTCATCAATAGTGCTGCAACGTTACAATACTTTATGTCTTTTACTATTTGGCTACATTGTGCTTTGCATTGTTTATTACATGGCGTTCTATAGGTGACAAGCTCTGCAGCCTGAGTAAATTCAATTACATAATCAAAACAAAATCACTTTAGGTTGTATCATTTTTGTGATGTTTTGGGTATCATGATGCTATTTTTTGTAGCATGCTCTCAGTATTGTCTTTCTGAGTTCTCTTTTGTGCAAAATAATTGCCACAATGATACTTAGCCATGAGACTAGAAAAATGCTCTAATAGTGTGCATAAAAAATGTCCCTGTCCAGTATGTTGAGTATTACTTATGGTGTGAAAATTCAATGCCTGATGTTACATACCTGCGTGAAAAGGGGTGGGCTTACCTGGGCCCTATAATTGACAGAAGGTTTGACAGTCATTTACCTAAGTGCTCAACAAGTGATATATGTTTCTACATTCTGACAGAACAAGTTCCTCCAAGCAGCTGGGGTCATTCATCCTCAAATGTTCCTTGTCTGGAGATAAATACTGCTGTGTCATGTTTTGCAGCCTAGAAAGAACATTTGCTTTGCTGGGTCATGTGAATACATTTTCTGCATATTTATAGCTAAAAGTCTTATGGAAAAATTTGCTTAAAAATGTATCTATCCTTCTGTCAGAACATTCTAATAAAGATGTATTTATGCTCTTCCTCCTTCTTCCTCCTCGTCAGCAGATTCAATTCCATTTTCAATGTCTTTTCTTTCTCATACTTCCCCCTGGTTATCCCTTCTGCTAATTCCTTGCTGTTATCCGCTTTTATTTTCGCTCTGGTTTTGCGCTCTCCTTGGCTCATTCTCTCTAGTCTTTTGTTATCTTCAGGTCACTTCTGTTGGTTTTTCCTTTTTACCATGTGCAGTAATAACAAAGCCTGGCTGTGGTTACCCCCATGGGGTCCTTGTGTTGTCCTTTTCATTGGTTTTGGGAGGAGATGGACAGATCCATTTGGCAGTGTTAAAGGAATGTGACTGGAAGCTTTTCTAATCCCCTATGTCTATTCCAACTCATGCTTAATACCTATACTTTATAATGTCACTAGATCCACTGCCTCCTCATTGTTCATGTTCGAGTTATTAAATAGAAACCCAATTGCCATTTTCCTGGAGTCTAAGTTATTTCTCCATAGGAATTATCTATGTTTTCTATACAGTAACTTTTTATATCGTTGCCAAGTCTAAACTCTTATCTATATCCAATGTTAAATTAACATTCAGAAGCAACTTCTTCCATACCAGGCAATAGTTACACTGAGTTCAGATCATATCAAGCTTTTTGTTCATATAATTTTTCATGGCTCATCGAAAAACAGCAGCAGCCCTGTCCATGGGCTGTGTCCAATTGAAGAGTTGTCCAATGGAACTCAATGAAACTAAGTATCATTGGCACATGTAACCTTTCGACAGGTGTTACACTTTTTTTTTAGAAGACAGAAGCTATATTTTTACATCCTTTACTACACCATCAAAGTCTGCAACATTCGGGAGCATGTTATGTTATGTTATATTTTGGACTATTTATGAGACATGTCAATGTAAATGAAATTAGATCAGAAATTTACTTCAGAAATCCAGGATACAAACGTATAATTTCTGGATATCCTCATAAGAAGAATGAGTGATAATACTATTTCTACTACACTTTTTTTGCAAAAAGACAGCGGGCAATAGTCTTCTACACTGCGAAAGCTTTCATCTGCTTCCCCGTCATTGAGGCATGTTTTTGCACACTAGACGCAACTGCAAATAAATATGCCTACTTAAATGAGTCTCAGAAATTGAGCAAGAGATTATTTTCACATGGATACCCGAGAGATATTGTTACGAAAGCACAAAACGGGGCGAGTTAAATTCTTAGGCCCGTTCTACACTTGCGAGTGTGATGCGATGAACTCGCATCACACTTGCAGCGTGTGCTGCCGGGATCTCCCGAATGCTGCAAACCGAGACTCAACTGACATGCAGAGTTCATCGCATCACACTCGCAAGTGTAGAACGGGCCTTAGAGCGCCACTACTGATCCCCAAATTTAGACAAAGGGATAAAACCATGAGGATTATAGGTGCCTATGATACTGAACATGTGGAGGTTAGATGGAATTTTGAAAGATAACGGGTACTTCTCACAACAGACCCCAGATGGGTGAGAAGGTGCTCTTCCTTTCAAGATGCCAACCCAGGAAGGGTATACCAATCAAGGGATCTTGCTAATTGTTGAACTTCCCAAGTAGTAGGCCTATACACTTGTAATTGTGGACTAAGATATGTAGAGAAAACCATAAGAGAATTTAAGACTTGTATACTTTACATTTGGGTGATATTACTAACACACGAACAAACCCCACGCTAGGCACGCCATTGATCATCATGGTAGATGATACGGTAGTAGTTTTTGGTGCTGGAGGTAGTCCCAATCTCAATACTTTGGGGTGACTGTGATACAAGGCTGTTACAAAAAGAAATGGAATGGATTTACAGTTTAAAGACATTGGGGGACATTTACTATGGTGTTTCCGCCAGTTTTGTGGTGCTCTCACCACATATTCTGCTCTCAGACCTATTTATTAGCTGTCGGGGACAGAAAAAATGACTTTTTCCGTCTGCTCCGACTCTTCTCCAAAAAGGGGCGTGGCTTTGGCGGAGTGGAAACTCAGACACAATTAATATGTGTCACAGCCATTTTTGGGCGCTGTAAACTGGCGGAAAGTAGACCAAAAGAAAACTGGTCTAGCAGGGACTGTTGGACATATTTCTGGTGCTCGGGACATATTTTGGTCCCAGGGACAGAAATGGTCTCGGCACCAGAAATGTCTCTGCACAGCTCTACAATATTAAATGTGTGTCTTCTTTCCGAGAGCAGGTCGGTAACAAAGCCAATGCAGACACCGACACTTTAAGTAAATGTCCCCCATTATCTTAACCTAAATGGTTTAAATGAAAATCTTACATATACTGCATTCATATAGCTTTTCTTCATCTATGACTTAGGTGTACCATGTACCATGTGGGCCAGATACAGCCCTCGCTAATTTTTGTTTTTTTACTCCTTTTTCCACCATCTATACTTGGGACAGACAAACTGTGCTACAATTGGGGGTATCTGAGTACTGGGAGACTGCTTTGATCTGTATTATTGTAAGCGCTACTTTAGCCGGTCAGGGGTATAGGAGTAACGTTTCTCCAAATATAAATTCTGGGGTGTGCACTTAAAACAATGTCTGGATACCCTGACTACGGCCAAACGTCTAAGTAGTACATGTGCCAACACATACATCACCTTGGTTATGGCTCAGCATTCCTTCGTACCGGAAGTATATCTAACTTACAGGTTGCATATAGTGCACAGGTTTGACCTGGGGTCATAATTTCTAAGTACTATGTCTTGTGTTATAAATGTGGAGTGAGTAGTGGTCCTGTTGGAGAAGCCTGATATGTTTATTAAGACACTACATATTCAAAGCTAATTTTTAAGAATATAATGAAGGTTATCTTTTCAATTTTTCTATTGTTTCAGTGACTATTTATTGTAATTGAGAAACATTGGGGTGCAGAGTGGTGTTGGAAGCGTGCTGTATTTTTCAGATTGATATAAGTTTGAAGCACAAGGGATTATTGATTTGGTGCAAGAACCAAAAAGCTAAGAACTGCCTCCACATTTAATAGGTGAAATAGAACACCATAGACCAGCTTTTGGCTGCTTTAATAGTGCCCCAAAACTTGCGCCACTAAACCAGTTGGAAAAATAGAAGCACCGGAAAAGTGTTGGATTCACAAGCAGCATCACAATTTTGCGCCCAAAGACAGAACAAGTTGAGTGTCGGAAAATCACCAAAATTGTGGCACCGACACTTCATAAATAATGCTCAAGAGGCGCATCCAGGGAAAAAATTCAGCCAGTTTTCTGTTTGAAAGGCGATAATAAATGACCCCCATTGTTACCTTGACTTCCCGATGGATATACTCGGTCAGGATCTTTGATTCACATGCAACCAGTGGACAGATGTTACACTTTTCTTTTTCAGACAGAAGCTATGTTTTTACATCCTTTATTACACCATCAAGATCTGCAACGTAAACTGTAATGAATTTTCTGTCCGGGAGCAGAATTTTCTTATCATATTATATGCATTTGTTATAATACAGAATAGAAGATTTATCATACACAGTGGGTGTTCATAAATCATTTTATAATATAACTAGTTGAGATCCAGCCAATATGGAAAATGCGTGTATGCTGATGTGTATGCTTGGTAAAAGAAAACTTAGGCCTAATAACAGTTAAGGCTCTCCTTTCTGTTTTTTGTGAGAGGTATTTAACTGGTGATTGTGTGGCACGCGACCAGATTGTGGCGCGGCTGTGCAACAGAAATCAGGGGGCAGGCTGCCGGTCGTTCCGAGTGATTCGGACTAAGCACGGGATTTAATATTAAAATTGTGTTGCAACCAATGCACTTACATGCACCAGGAAGAAGAAGGTGAACTCCAGTGGACGATATTTGTGAATTGGAGTACATTGGAGCATTATCAAATTATTCACAGCTTTTTGTTACATAAAATATGGTACTATCCATTCTGTAATTAAATACTGTTATCAAGATTCATGCTTAAAGGGAATCTGTCATCATAAATTGGTCTAATAAAAGATTACCAGTATGTTGTCTAGCAGCGTTAAGCCTTCCAGATCATGTTTCTTTCATGATCCTGCATCATCCACAAAATCAACTTAGAAATGAGATGTAAATTGGTTGTATAAAGTCAAGCAGGCAGAGAGTTTAACATGGAAGTCATGCTCTCCCTGCCTCAGAATGCCTCCTCCCCTGTTATTGACATCATGCATTAGACTTCTGGAGATCAGGTTAGTGATTTCTCCGGGTAAAGAGACATCAATTACAATGAAAGGGCGTTCTGGAATTCAGTGTAAAAATCTCTACCTCCTTGACTTTATACAACCAATTTATACTCACTTGATTTTGTGGATGATGCCACCACACTGGACCATGAAAGAAACCTGATCTAGGTGATATTAAGCTGCTTGACAACATACTGGTAGTGATTTATTCAATTTCTGCTGATAGGTTCCTTTTAAAAATAGATTTACCATTGCAAAGTCAGTTTTGTGAGTCAGTTTTTAGAAGTCTTAGGAGCTCATAGTGGCTTAGACTGGCTTAGGCATTTCAAGTGTTAAGGTCTGCAGTGTATTTACGACTTTTCTTTTGTCCAACCAGCTCCTTAGTATTTCCTAGGCCAGAAGGAGACTGGAGTGAATTTGCACCCAAAATTTTGACTTTTTGAAAGGTTGCTCATTATAAATCTGCGTGAACCAACTTATGTGGTAATAAATGTAGTTTGACAGTAGTCTATTCAAAAGTGACTTAGAAGTTAGTTCAGCAGAAAAAAGTCCCAAAAAAAATAAGTAAAAGCGAATCTGAATTTGTAGAGACAAAAAATAGGCAGAAGAAGAATGTAAAATCGTAATCGTAAAATCTAGTTTGTTGAAAGGGTTGGGTACACCTCTATGATTTGTGGGCTTATTTTCATCAATGAAGGGCTAATGGATCAAACAGATGAAGCTCTGGCACTAATGATCCCAGCAATCCTTCTGCGCTTGGTCACACATGGAGAGGGGATGCAGGCCAGTGAGGATTCTCCTGACTCATGGTGATGCTCAACCAAGTTTAATAGTCCAATACAGATTTTTAAAAAAGCAATCTAGGTGTCAGACTTTCTTAAAAAATGGGCTGCTTTGTGCTTCCTCGAAGCCTCTGACTTTTAGGCTTTGAGAAAGTGCTACCTAGCATGATATGGCTTGTCACCTGTACATGGCGGACGTCTTACTTGCACCTCACTTAGTGAGAGCCGCTGCGTTCACACCGGCTTTCCACAGGCTCCATTGTTAATAGTGGAAACAATACTGCTGCAGCCCGGTCTTCATTCCCGCTATAAATAACAGACAGAAACATGAGGTACATTGAAGTCTATCCCAATTTTGGGTATTCAGTGAATCTTCCAGTCTTGAACATATTAATAAGACTGCTGACAGAATGAAAGCCAGAAATAATGCTGCATCACTCATAAAGAATGTGTTTTATCTTCCAGCATAAAATCTGAGCTTTGTGATGTTTCAACCCATCAGTTTCATTAGATCTTTTCATTGTGTGGGTTCTCTCTGCTTTGCCATAACCTTGTGCAGGAATGAGGCGATCACATAACTTTAATATCTTTTATGCCTGAATAGGCTTTATGTCATTCTGTAAATCATTACTCAATCTCTGCCTATGGAAAATGAATTCAGGCATTCGATGTTATGCATGAATACTTTTGTAGGCATAGAAACAAGTTTCAAGGATAATTCCTGAAAATTGCACTTATGATATTGCAATGCATTTAAACCATATTCCTAATATCGGCATATATGGGTCCAGGTGTTCAATCATGTGCTCTCTCTTTTACATGGATTATATTAAAGATTATACATTGTTATTCTGCTATCTCATGAAGATGTCCACTGTTCATGTTAGGACATCATAGAAGGAGAATCTTCCTTGGGAACCCCAGTATGAAGAGTTGTTCCTTATAGTCTGTATTTAATAAAATTTTGCTGCAGATTTCTAGCAAATGAAAGAAATGGCCCCTGCTGGAGCTTTTAGAAAGGCATTACCTTGGAGATCTCTACCCCTTATAGGAGGATAAAATATATGTATAAAAACTGGGTAAAGAGTGTCTTCATTAAGGTTTACAAACAGATTTAACATTGCAGAAATGGAAAGGAACCATTTTAAGAAAAGGGCTTATAATCATCATATAATCATATGATATATTTATTTTGGGTGGGTTAATTTATATGGCAGTTTCCTCTTCCTTTTCAAAATCGTCCCATTAAATAGCGATGAATGTTCGATGGCGATGAATTTTAACCAATCACAAGCATATGTGCCTCCATTCATTTATATGGGAAGTGTTCTTTCTAGTAACTAGCACTCTAATTTTCCATGGAGTGCATCCTATGAATTGTTCTGTGGTTAGCACTACAGCCTTGCAGCGCTGGAGTCCTGGGTTCATGTCCCATTCAGGTCAACATGGCCTGAAGCAAAGACTGGTTGTATGAAAAATCACGAATGTTGCAGCTTTTTATGACCAGCATCATCACAAAGGTTACAGATTGGATGTAGTGTTCGGATGCACAGGTAAAGCGCATTATTGCCGCAGGATCATCAGGGAGGGGACCCTAGTACTGAGTAAAGTATATATTTTTTGTGTATTTTACCCCATTCTTTTCTTGTGGTAAATTGTAGAGACCCCTTTACCATAGCGTGTGCTGTCTTAAAGTCTGTTAATGTTGCCACTTTTCCTGCCACCCATCTTTTGATTTAAAATGGTCTGTCAGATGCTTTATGGCTGTTATTCCTTTATGGGTCTTAAATCTACTGAGCTGCATAGAAAAAAAGTTTTATAGTGCATGTAAATACAATTTTGCCAAAACCAGCAGTGCTCTGGTTCTTTTGAGTAAACAATTGACTGACCAAGGCAGGCTCACCAGAAAATTCTTCCACGCGTTTAGGTTAAACTTTCAGTTTTATATACATTGGTCCACATTTATTAAAGCGCTTGTGCCAGTTTTATGTCTGACTTTGCTTTAGAAAGAAAGTGCTTGCACATATATTTATAAAATGAGTGAGTTTTGTGTCGCACCTGCACTGTGTCCGAGACAGAAAATATGTGCACCTAGAGGGGCATGTCAGTGCACAGTCCATGCGCCACAATCCTGTCCGACGTGCACCACAATTCTGTCTGCGTCACAATTCTGCAGCATAAACAAAGTGCACCAAAAAAGGTGTACACTTCCAGAGCAGTGCATCAGGCACCTGGTCCATGAAGCGTCTGCCACAATTCACCCTGTAAAGGGTTGAGGAATTTAAAAGCGTTATATATGACTGCGCTATATAAATACATTTTATTATTATTATTTTTTATCATTATTATAAAAAGATATAGGGGCAGATTTACTTACCCGGTCCTGTCGCAATCCCCGAGGTGCTTTCTCCGTGCGTCCATTTTCTTGCATGTGTCGCTTCCCCACTGAGGTCTGGCGGAGTTCACCTTCTTATTCCCAGTGTATGTGAGCACACTGTCTTGCGGCACAATTTGAATTGTAAATCCCGCGCTTAGTCCCAATCAGTCGGGTTGTCCATCGGCCACGCCCCCCCATTTGTGTCGCATGCAAGTCGACGCCAAAATCCTATTGTTTGCGCCAAAAAACTCTACTTAAATGCAGCGCAAATCGGAAATAGTCGGGAAGCCTGACGAAAATGTGACGTGAACCGTTAGTAAATGTGCCCCAGTGTCTGTATAATGCAGTATCAATAACTTCCAAGTCTTCTAACAAAAGATTTTAGTGATTTTCTCTCCCAAACTAGATTTTGGTAGGTAAGACTCATAAGTGGCATTCTTTCCAAAACATTAAGCGGTTAATTATTTGTTAGGATTTTCTTACATGTTAAATGTCTACTAGTTAAGTAATTATGTTGCGCCTCAAAAGTAAACTTAGTGCCAGATGGGTCATGACATTTGGAGGCTTGGGAGCCACTGTTGTAAATGTTTCCAATTACACAAATATCTTGGTTTAATTGTCTATGAAGTGTACATGACACCCATAACCCCTGACCTCTACCCTTGCTTGAAGGTCTAAAATAACACTAATTTGACCTGTTTAGATAGAGAAGTGTGTAGAGGCTGGGCATCTGTGGAAAGCGAACTATACAAGTCACATACATGGAGAAAATATCAAATAAGGCAGCCTTATTTGCCAGTAATAAAATCCAGACTTTTGTATAGATTTCCACCCTGACAAGCATATTTTGCATGTTGATCCTTGATTTTCTCTGTGAATGGAAATAAAACATTGTGTATAAAGATAAACATTTTGCAAACATATTAGAATAAATATTATAATAGAATAAATAGTGTACAAGATGTACCGCACTGATGATGATAAATATCCAGTGACTCGTGTGTCGAGGAATGTGAATCTCATATATTATGATCTAAACCCTCAGTTCTGTGAGCCAATGATCTAGTATTATAAAAATATAGAACAGTATAGAGGGGGAGGGAGGGAGACATGTTTACGATCCTTATCTTATGGCCACATTAGAGACCTGTTACATATTATTTTGTCTGCGCCAACACAATTGTATGAAAAAAAAGTGTCTTTGGAGATTGCACAGGTATTTATATTAAGATGAGATTTATCAGAAGTCTCCGAGAGCACGACTATTCTACTTGGCCATGGCAATCAATCAGCGCTCAGCTTTCATTTTCCAACAGCAGTTAATAAAATTAAAGCTGAGCTCTGATTAGTTTCCATGGGCAACTAGAACAGTTTTACCTCAGAAACTTATGATCTGTGAACTGTGAACCTAAGGCCCCTTTCACACTTGCGTTTTTCGCACGCGTTTTCTGCGTGTGCTTTTGACGCGCAGAACTTGCATTGCACTCTGACCCATTGTAACCAATGGGTCTTTTCAGATTTGCATTTTTTTTTTCACGCACACACGCGCATTTTTTTTAACGCGCGTTTAAATCTCAGCATGCTCTATTATTCACGCGCGTGAATAATGCACCATACAAGTCTATGGAGATGCATCAAAAACGCATCAAAGACACTTGCAAGTCCAATGCATAGAAAAGATAGAGCTCAGTCCTGAGTCCTTTCACACACATTTTCTGCGTGTGAAAACGCATTGAAATTGCATTGAAAACGCACGTGAAAAACTGAGACACTGAACAAACTTTGACTGAAAACTGATTGCACTCTGATGCAAAACGTCAGTTTTTTACTGACCAAACCCTGATCGCACCCTGATCAGACTCTGACGTGATCTGCAACGCAAGTGTGGAAGGGGCCTAAGGGGCACGGTGTTGTGTGTTCCTAATTTCCACTATATTGTTGTAACAGCATGAAGCAAAGTGCACCAAGAAAAATTAGGTGCAACTGAAAACTAATTAATTAAGAATGTGCCACACTACTAAATAATGTGGCACAACTTGCAGTTTGTCAAAGAACCTTTTGAATAAATAAGGATTGTCTAAATCAGAGAACCGTGTTAAAGGGATTGTACCAGCAGTTTTTACTATAGAAATCTAAAGACAGTTTTGGATAGCAGGCCATCTCCCCAGACATCTCTCTCTGCTCCTCTAATATCTACAATTCTAATATGTAAAAGTAATACTCCATTTATTCCCTCATAAGAATAAGTTTGCAATTTACAATTGTACCATGATTTATTAAGATGTAATTCCCTTGTAGCCCCAGCTCTATGAGTAAAGCCAAATCATGTATTGCTTAAAACACAACCACTTGAATCCTTAAAAACAACATCAACAATATCTCCACAAGGCCTCATGCACACAAACGTATAAAAAGCGGCCGCTACATGCATTCCAATGGGCAATACTGCTATCTATGTACATGGCAGTATTGCCCACTGTGAACGGGACATATAAAAATATAATAATAATTCTTTATTTATATAGCACACACAAATTATGCAGCGCTGCATAGAGCTTGCCAGATTGGTCCCTGTCCCCATGAGGCTGACAATCTAATCAACCTACCAGTATGTTTTGTAGTGTGGGAGGAAATCGGAGCACCAGGTAGAAACCCACGCAAACACGTAGAGAACATATAAACTCTTTGCAGATGTTGACCTGGGTGGGATTTGAACCCAAGACCCCAGCGCTGCAAGGCAGAAGTGCTACCCACTCAGCCACCGTGCCGCCCGCATAGAGCATGTCCTATTTTCCACCTTATTTCAGTTCCGTATGACCAGTAGAAGTAAATGGGAACGTATAAAATACGCGCTGAGGCTACAGTAAGGCAGCACACATCGGTGCCGGGGAGAGGAGCAGGGGATGAGCGCTGCTCACCCCGCCCCCCTTCACAGGAATACACAGCGCACGGCACCATGTTCCGTAGAAAGATAGGACATGTCCCATCTTGCTACGCACTGGTAAGGTGCCGCACGTGTGGCCATAGGAGTTTAATGGGGACGTATATACGCCATATATACGTCAGCCGTATAAACATCCCCCATACGTTCATGTGAATGTAGCCTTAATATGTGGTTCATATGGCTGTGCACCGTATGCTGCCGTATATGAAAGTACAAACCAGGTACATTGCACCAGTTTTTATATATGAGGACCTGTCTTGATTAACATTACACTCACAACCTACAGATTTGATTAGATGCTGTGTAATGTTTTTTTCTCCTTTGGTGGCACTGCAGGCTGTTACTCTCAGCATCACAATTGATAGTTGGGCTCCCATAATGAGGAACTTTTGAGATCTGCAGTTTGTCAAAGAACCTTGCATAACCCTGCATAAATAAAGATTGTCTAAACCAGTGATGGGCAACCTTTTGAGCTTGGTGTGTCAAAATTCGCCAAGAAACCGAGCATAACTCGGGTGGTGTGTCACCTTGACAAAATCATATTTTTGTGATATTTATAGTTTAAATAACAAATATGTATACTATTTAACTTCTAGGGTACTTTAACCGTGAATTGTCTGATTGATCCTACCATGTACTGCCATACAATCAGACAGGTGTGAAATTGCTTAGTAACCTGCAAACTTTCAGTCACGAAAGTTCACAGGTTATAGCGAGGGCGCAGGCGCCCCTGTCCGCATTTCCTTCATGCCCTCTTGGCATGGAGAAGGTGTGCGGAGCAAAATAATCGCAATGTCTGGCGATTTGCAAGGCGTTGCGATTATTTCAGGGCTTGTACATCACAAAACTGACACACAAGCCCTGATGACTGTCTTCTATCATACAGTGCACTGACCTTACTCACTGTATGATGGGAGTGGTTGTCCTCCCTCATCCCTGCTCTGGAGCTGGTCAGTGTAGAGGTGGCAGCTGCTGGGACATCACACAAGGCAGCAGCAATGTGGCCTCTGACTGTGTTGCCATCCTACCCCCACCACAACTATCAGGAGCTGCAGAGGAGCCTCCTGGGTGTATGGCCGGGTCACCTCTCCTGCTGTGCCCTGTGCTGATACCTGTGCTGACTGGAGACACTAGGCACAGCTCACACATGGGGAGGGGCCGGCCTGGGGGAGGAGGAGGAGGGGGGAGTGCTGGAAGCTGAGTGCAATCTCTCAGCCTCCCGGCTACTGCACCTGATCATGTAGGATGAAACTTAACTCTTAGGCAGCCGCGTGTCAGTGAAAATGGCTACGTGTGTCAGCACTGACACGCGTGTCATAGGTTAGCCATCACTGGTCTAAACCAAAGAACCTTGTTAAATTGTATCAGCAGTTTTTACCATAGAGATCTACAGACAGTTTTGTGTAGCAGGCCATACTTTTGTGTATCTTTGTAGCCGAACTTAAAGAGAACCTGTATGTTTTGTCAGTATGTTGTCAAGCACCTTCCAGATCATGTTTCTTTCATGACCCATTGTGGTGGAATTATCCAGAAAATCTACTTTGAAGTGAAATTAAAGGGAACCTGTCACCAGGGGCCTCATTTTTCACTAAAGACAGGTTGCAGAAGCCCATGACACCTGCAGTGCAAATCTGCCTCTCTGCCTTTTCTAAGCATTTGCATTACAGTATAATTGTGTGTTATAACTTACTCTTGCTCCATGACAAAATCTTGAGGTAGTCACAGGGGCTGGACTTTGGTTTAGATGCATTTCATAAAACAACATGTGGCTTGTCTGTGTTACTCCTCAGAGCTCAGCCCCCACCTTTGTGCTCCTGTCTAGCTCCTCCTCCTGCTACTTCTCAGAGGTCACAGCCTGGTGAGCTGACATCAGTGGGGGAGGGACAAGCTGTACAGGAGCACAAACATGGAGACAGCCTGCAGCTCTGACATGTCACATGTTGTTTTTTGAAATGCATGCAAACCAAAGTCCAGCCCCTGTGACTACCCCAGGATTTTGTCAGGATGCAAGAGTAAGTTATAACACACAATTATATTGTAATGCAAATGCTTAGAAAAGGCAGAGAGGCATTTTTGCACTGCAGGTGTCATGGGCTTTTAGAATCTGTGTT
Organism: Engystomops pustulosus; assembly: GCA_019512145.1. NCBI lineage: Eukaryota > Metazoa > Chordata > Amphibia > Anura > Leptodactylidae > Engystomops > Engystomops pustulosus. The sequence goes on along the minus strand of CM033642.1, from coordinate 43,833,510 downwards.
TGGTGAAAAATGAGGTCCCTGGTGACAGGTTCCTTTTAAATTTGTCAAGGAGGTGGAGATTTAAAAATTTTTAACACTGAAATCAAGCTCTTTCTTCCTCAGAAAGCCCCTTCACTGTAATTGATGGTCCTGCATCCAGAGCCTCACACACCAGATCTCCTGAAGTCTGATGCATGATGTCAATCACAGAGGACGAGGCGTACAGAGCTCCTCACCTTGACTTCACTGAAATTCTTACAGCAATTCACAATTATACCATGATCTATTAAAATGGTATTACCTTGTGTAGCCCCAGCTCTATGAGTTAAGCCAAATAATTTAATGCTTAAAACACTGGCAACCACTTGACGTCATAAAAAAGCAACCACAATGGGGAACATTTACTAAGGGTCGTGCGCTGTCGGACTGTGCACGTTCCTCATGGCTAAAAGGGCTTTCACAGGTATTTATGTCTGTGCTGCGGTTGTGTCGCACATGATCCATTTGTGACTGATTTGGAACATGCGCTGTATTTAACTTGCAAATTTTGTTGCACGCCCTATGTTAAAGGTGCACCACAAGAAAGATGATGATCTCTGTCAGATTATGATTTGTGGCGCACGATCTTAGTGAATCGCGGCACGCAGCATTATACACGGGCAACACACTTGTAGTGAACTCCAACCAATCAAAGTAACAATTACAGGAACCCAATTGAAAATCTTTGGAGGGAGGTGAAACTCAAGGTTGCCAAGGGACAGCCCTGAAACCTGAAAGATTTGGAGAAACGTTACTGTATCAAATATAAAGTTTGTCATTTTTTTTAAATGATTATTTAAAATTCATACAATGTGATCTTCTGTATTTGTCTAACATTCTATCTCTCACAGGTGACGTGTATCTGCAATAAAATTACAGACCTCTCTCTTCTTTGCAGGTGGGAAAACATGCAAAATCAGCATTTTAGCAAATACTTATCCCCCCTCCCCCCTAATTGCAGCATCTCATCTTAGTAACATCTCTTTATTTGACCCAGTAGGAAAGTACTTTGATTATGGAAATATGTTTTACATTGGTTTGAATAGCACATACAGTACTGTATACAGTGTATATAAGGTTTTATGTATATGCTCAGCAATATTGAGCAGCTCCTTTCCAAGCTTTCCAAGCTTACTTGAACATGTTAATTTTGTGCTGAACAAGTTGGACACACTGCTTGCCAACATAACTGAAACGATCCAAGTTGCCCACAGTTCAGAGGCATTGAGCAGATCTGTATTTGGCAGAAGCATGATCATTTGGATAACTTACTTTCACAAAACAGTGCCAATACATTGCTGGGGCTCGGAAACCCTATTTCTGGCAGAATGAAGACTGTCTGATTTTACTCATTTAGAAACTGGAATTCTATTTTATCAGAAAAAAATGACAATTGTGTATTTCACGGGCACAGTAAGGCTGAATTCACACCACTGTATGGGGGGTGTATGTATGGCCGCATGGAGTGATATGGTACCACACGTGGGAAAAATATAGGACATATTCTATCTTTCCGTGTGTGCATGGCCCGTACACCTTGCATTTCTATGGAGAGGGGAGGGGTCACCCCTCCTCCTCTCCATTGCGCTGGATATATGCCCGCCCGGCTACATCCCGTTCGTGTGAATTTGTCCTTACTATGGATCTACAAATGATACTAAAAACCTTCTTATATGCTATGACATGCTATGACAATGAACTTAAGTTTGCATATCAGATTGATACATTGAAATTAGATAACAATAAATCTTATAACAATAAACCTTTTTTTCATATAGTGCCATCATGTTCTGCAGAGCTTTAAAGATCATGGGGTACATATGTAAATAGAGTATGATATTAAAGAGCAATAACATGGTTTATGAGGATAAAGAATCCCCTAAAATCCTTTATGTTTTTTTTATTATGAGCAGTTTTAGCTGACATTGCTTGTGGCTAATTCTTTAGTGAATTATTGTGTATCCTGTTGATTTTATCATTTAGTATAATTGCTTTATACAGAAACAAGGGGATTAATATTGATATTAAAGTGGTCTATTATTAGAGTCTATTATTAGAAAGAGCGTCCGTTTTTTAGCGCATGAATTGTTTGGTGATTTAAAGTGGGATGTTAGATTTTAGTGCATGGTTTTAATGAATTGGTGCAAAACCGACAGGGTTCTAAACTGCCTCTTCACTAATTTATAGCTCATCTTTTTGTACGCCAAAAATTGAGCCAGAAAGGGTGTCTGGAATCTAGAAGTGCAAGCAAATTGTCTGGATTAACAAGCTGCACCCAAATTGACCGTCCAAAAGTTTAAAAAAGCAGTGAGTGTGAAACTTTGTGGCACTGACACCTCATAAATATGGCACACCAGGGGCAGCAAAAATTTAAAAAAAAATGTCAAAAAACTGTGAAAAGAACCCTATTATGCATGTATGGTAGGGTGGAAATCTACAAATGCTCAATGTGCCAAAATATATATAGGGGAATGTATAAACCCCTTCGCGTCACAGCGTTTTTTTTGTTAATTTTTCGCTCTCCACATTCAAAAATCTATTAAACTTTTAAATTTTTACAAAGTTGTGTGAGGGCTTCTTATCTGTGTAACAAATTTTACTTATCAGTGATGTTATTAATTATTCAATGTTATGTACTAGGAAGCTGGAAAATAATTTTTTGTGTTATGTAAAATCACATAAAAGTAGCGTTTCAGACATTTGGTCTTGTAGTCTTATATCAGTTCTAGGGAAAGGGGTGAAGGGGTGATTTGAATTTTTTTTTAAATTATTTTGTTAACTTTATTTTTTTTTTTAGACCCTCTAGGGCAGTGACGTCTAACCTATGGCACGGGTGCCAGAGGTGGCACTCAGAGCCCTTTCTGTGGGCACTCAGGCCATCACCAGAGATTACTCCAGGTATCTTCCTGCAGTCCCAGACAGCCCAGGACTTGCTGTGCACAGAAGTATTTTAAAGTGACAGTGCTACCTGGGACTATTTTCTGCTTTATTGGTGTCCTCAGGGTGCTGGTTTCAATGAAAACTGTGACAGAGAAGGGAATATAAATCACAAATTAAATTTCTGTGCTGGCACTTTGCGATAAATAAGTGGGTCTTTGTTGTAGTTTGGGCACTCGGCCTCTAAAAGGTTTGCTATCACTGCTCTAGGGTACTTTATCCCTAGATCATTCCTAACCTATGCTGCAATACTACCGTATTGCAGTATATGCCATTTTTACACAGAATTCATTATGATTCATTACAATATGCCACTGGCACATCCGTGTCCAAAGTGCCATCTTCATTTTTTTAAAACCATGATATCGAAAAGGGTCATTTACTGATTGTGTATTTTGGAAGTAAACCTTAGCCCTAAGGTGTTCAGGTTCAGATCCTCTATGACAGTGATGGCGAACCTTTTACAGACCGAGTGCCGAAGCGACAACTAAAATCCACTTATTTACCATGAAGTGCCAACAGGTCATTTTATGCAGTAACTTATTGCTACCTGTTTTTACACATTTTTCAATTGTATCGGCCCCTGAGCCCACCAATACAGTTGAAATTCAGACTGTCATAGCTTCTCTCCAGGGTCTCTCTGTACAGGAAGAATGGTGGGTCCAGCAGAAGGACCTCCAAAGATAATGAAGTTCTGTCCAAACCTTTTAACTTTTCCTGCAGTTGCAAATGGCCAATGTAGTGTCACTTTAAAATAGCGCTGAGAGCAGCATCTCTTAAGTTGCCTGGGACTGCAGGAAGATTTGGTGGATTTGTTCGGGTTTGGTGAACTCTGTCCTGGGGTGACAACCTGAGTGCCCACAGAAAGGGCTCTGAGTGCCACCTCCGGCACCCGTGCCATAGGTTCGCCACCACTGCTCTATGGGTTCAGAGAACTGCTTGGTGTCATACTCCCAGATGATGAACACATCATCTATATATACTATTGACGTCTCTTACCGGTGGAGTTTTAGTGTTCCTTTCCTTAAGGTCCATAAATGGGCTCTGTCCTGATGAATTAGGATTCTTATTGGAGAGACTCTGCAGTAGTCTAAAAGCGTGAGTATATCAATGGAGATGCCAATTTTCCGGGAATTCCTTCTATCTTTAAGTCTAAAATGTTTATGCTACCTCAGTTTTCTTACGAAAAGTTGTATGTCTTTTTGTCAGTTAAAGACATCCCGTTTGTTGGTGGGGACAAAAGATAAACCTCTCCTGAGAACTAACATCTCTGCTTCGGTTACAGTTCGTTTTGACAGGTTGATAGTAAGGGAGTTTAGTTCCATATGGGTTTGCTCTGTCCTCTCTCTAACTAAGAGGAGGTCCGTTGAAAGTTATTTGATGGGGCTGCTGTGTGGTTACTGTGTGACCTTGTATTGGATAGCGGTTGGTCCCTTCTCACTTGGGTGTAGTACATCTGCCCCATCTGCTCCTATTTCTACTGAAATTTTTTTCAGAGTTTGTGTGTCTAGATCGGAAGCCTCCCTATCTGTGGACAAATCTGTTTCGGTAGATATCTGATGTGTGCTCAAGTGTAGGCTTTGTTATCTCTAAATTCGCCTAGATCTCCATTGAATTGTTTATGCTTACGTTCCTTTAATTGGAACTGGAATTGTTCTAGAATGTTTTGCAACTCTCAGGGTCAGTAGTAAAGCTTACAGTTACTTCAACCTGTTCTTGTATTTTTTTTTTGTCAGAGTATCTAAATGTATTTTTTCCTCTTCTAATAATCATTTCATCAGTGAACAAGCCGTTACCTCCCATTTTGCTGCAAAGCCTCGACCTTAGTATCTAAGTAGATGTAGCAGGAATTCATTCTCAGACCACGTGGGACTATGTTATCTTTAATATAGTTTTCCAGTACTTGTAATCTAAGTACCCACTATTTTTCATTGTATTGACGTAGTAATCTTTTGGGAGTAAGACACCACCTAATCCTTTTTGTATTCTCTTAGTAGATCCCAAAGCCATTTCTGCCATGTCGGACCTGCTTCACCCCCCCTGCCTTCTGCCAGCCTAGCTCTCCATCCTGTCATGCCAAAATGACATCATAAAGTGCTGGGTGGCGCTTACTTCTCTCCTCTTTGTTCTTGTTAATAAGTTAGCTTACTTGGTCAGTCAATAGACCCTAGGGGTGCTCATACTTCCATAAATATTAAGGTTGCATCCCCCTACTCTGTCCAACTAGAGTAGGGGGGGTACTCAGGTTCACAAAGGTGGCTCGGAGTAATGATGGCTTTGAATCTAGCAGACCTTAAAGGTTACACTGCTGACGAGCCGGTAGGTGCGTACTATGAGTGATTGAGTGCGACCTGTGGCGAAAAGAGCAGACAAGTGTACATATTGAACCCTGTTGGAGTCACCATCATCCTCATCATCTTTATTGTGTACTTATTCACAATCTCTAACAAATATGTATGCCACCCACTACTTACAGTCCGTAACAGAGAGACTGCGAAAGCAGAAGTGATCACGGAGCACCTACTGAATAAGTGTTGATCCTATCAGAGACTTAGCTAACGGAACTTGTTCATGTTTTATTGCCTTTCCTTCTCAGTACTATTCTGTACTTTTGATTCTTATATATGTTTGTAAAACTTATTTTTGTTTTGGTACTTGTTTAATAAATCTTGATTGAAGCGTAAACTGCTGGGTGGAAAACTTAAAAAATTGGCGGGGAAAGGGACTACATAGTTATACATGCCTACATATATCACACTGTTTTATACAGTTTTAGACACATTTAAAAATGAAAACATTCTTAAATATTGAGGATTAAGATGAGGCAACAATGCATTTTATGGCCTGGGGTGCTCACATAATAAAGAGTAGACTGATTTTTATACTATTTGTAGTTTTTTAATGGAGATGAGTGTATGCATTTGTAAATTGCTTTTACTACGATAGCAGGGTTTTGCTTTTTATCAAAACGTGAGAACTGTAGTATTATTCTTATTTGTGTTGGGTAACCACAAGTGAGAATTTTAATTTTTGAAAAAATATATTATTGATCAGCAGATATTTAAAGCTGCGACTTGAGAACCACACAATACACAAAAAACAGACAGTTCCATCAACTGGATAGTGGCTGTGCTGGGTTACTGCACCTCATTTGAATAAAGACTGAGCTACAGTAATTAGTTTCAGCCAATATATAGCGAATACAGTAACCCTCACACAGTTTATTCTACCACTTTAGTGCCCCCCACATCATATATATCTCCTTAGCAGCGTGCAAATAGCACAATGGATCTGCATGGTATAATGCCCCCCTCGTTGACACCCTGATAATGTAATGCCTTTCTACATTTTCAAACACCCCTCCCTCCAGGAATTTCAAGGTTCAGGGTTGAGGTCAGGGCTTACCGGCCACCTGTCTATACAGTAGGACAGTACCTGAAATCCTGCTGAATGCAAAACTGTTGGGAAAACTTTTATTTATTAGCATTGATTTTTACTAAAAAAGCCAAATCTCTGACCATGAGGTAGTTTGAAATGAGGATAGGATCAATAATGCACCAAATCTTACACAGCAATCTCTACTGGTTTACATTTACTCTATGTACTGGACATCATTAGTAAATGGGGGTCAACATAGCTCCTTTGTCTCTACTATATTTTATTACTAATATTTTTATTATTATTTATGTCACTCTGTATACAGTTGCTATTTCTGAATGCTATCATAGGTATTTTGATCACCTTTCAAGCCATCCATGACCTTGCCCCTGTTCTTTGCCCACACTATTGCTTACTGATTGAGCATTAATGACCCTACTGGTTTCACTTGACCTTTTAACCTTAGTGACTAATCTCTACTGCATGCCTTAAACCTTCTGCGGACTGTCAGTAACCAGTAATATAACTACAAGTTTGCCACTAGGTTCAATGAGTAGACAGTAGACACAGTACGATCTGTCATTTCGTAGAAATAAATATTAGAATTTTAAGCAACTGTTCAAGAAGAATTATTTACAATTATTACAGAGAATTTTTCAGCTTTGTGGACATGTATGTTTTAATAGAATCTGCTTATATTCTCAAAGGGGTTTTCCCATCCCCATCTAGACTCTTTATGACATATCCATAGGCAGGGCTGGCGCAAGTACTGGGCAATCCTGGGCAAGTGCCAGGTTCTAGAGTTGCTGTGGGGCCCACATACTGAATCCATAGGAGGTGCGGGGGCTTTATATAAATTAACCGTCACGGAGCTGTCTGGAATCATAACTAGGGAATATTTAGGGAACCGGAGACTGTTTTAGCTTCAGAATTTTTAATATTGCCATTTGAGTTCACTGCAAAGGGGGCCCCTGAAGCTAAGTCGCCTAGGGGCCTACTGAAGCCTGAAGCCGACACTGTTCAAAGGTGTGGGTCTAACCACTGCATGAGCAGCCACTCCCCATTTAACTCTATACTATACCGTGATATAATAAATTATCTGAAACTATAAGCTCAACAATCCCATAGAGTTGAATGCAGTCATTGGATTTTGTTCTTAAGATGTGGGTCCCAGAGGTCCCATATTGCTCAAAGATTTATATTTGAGTAAGGCCTCATGCAGATGAATGTGACATTTGCTTGCCATTTGTTTTTCAATCTCTAGACACATCCCCATGTACTGGTATGGGCTCATTTCCACGTGCATGGATTCCACGGCTTTGTTCATGATCCAACCCAAGCCGCAAACGACAGGGAAGTCATCTTCCATAGCCATGGGCATGTTAGCGGGGCTCAACGCCCAATTACGGGACAGTTGTTTGCAGCCCACGGAACTGCACAAGTTATGTGCTGGAAGGTTAACAGGGTAGAACTACTTTTGCCCTCTATAATCTTGGCAACCTTAGGTTGGTGCATTTTTATTAGCATACTAGTGAATGTGTTAAAGTATATAACAAGCTTTATTATTATATACCAGTAAATAGTAATATAATTGTTAAGTATAATCATAAAAGAATATAACGCAAGAATTTCTCATAATGGTTAGCCGTCAAGAATAAAATGAGTGCAAAGTTCCTGGCGTCTCTGTGTGTTCTTTATCAGCGTAGTTTATAATACTCTACATATTAGCAGTTGGCTTAGCGGGAATTACTGAAGCATAATTAAGTGCTCCTGTGAACAATAATTGGGACCCATCTGCTTTTCACATAGCAATACAAATGACATCCCGTAATCATGGGGAAGGTCATGGAAATGAATGGCTGGTGTCATGTGTGGATGAGGTAGTGCAATTGAATGGAAGATGTCATTATAAAACATGGACTGGAAAACTGTGGTCTTTATATATTGACTGCATGTATAGAAACTTTTATTGGGACAGAAAATTACAATAATGAGCGTTTTTTAGCAAACAGTGTTGCAAGTGATTATGTAATACTGTGCAATGTACTTGATTTATTGTGAGTGTGACATAATGGGAATCCTAATTTCTGGCAGCGGACTTGCCGTGTTCTCAGGCTTTGTCAGCTGTTGAGACAGTATAAGCATCTAAATTGAGATGTTAAAAAAGACTCTTAAAGAAGCTCTGTAGTCATTGCCCAACTCGCTATAAAACAGAAAGTAAAGTATGTCAGCACAGGCAGTAATGTAAATGAAGTAATATAACAATGATAGTAATAAAACCCAGTGATAAAGTTATTATAACACAAATCTCTTGACATGTCGCCAATCCTCCTTTTATCTATTTATTTTTTGAATTGTTCAGTCCATTCTTGCGCTATTAATCATGTAACTTGTATTTCACCTTACAATCTGCTCTCCTCACTCTGTACTGTAAAAAAGTTGTCATTACCAAAATGGCAAAAATATATTGCAACTACTATTGATTTGTTTAGATCAGTGTGGTGCATAACATTGTAGACACAAACTCACTATGATGAGCATTATTATCTTTAAAAGGTTTTTCCTTCTCTGGAAAAGAAATCACCAATCTCCTAAATTATGGTCAATAAGAGTGGAGAGGTGGTAGGCAAACTTGGCTATTCTCAGAAACCCCAAGTTATTGAGAAATAAGTGCATGCACTGCAAACAATTCACTCACTCACAGCAGATATGAGACAAAGGACCATAGGAATAGGACCATCTCTGAGTGCAGGTTCACTTTTGGCCTTATTTATATTTTTTTGGTACATGCAGCCCTTATTTGAAAACTGTTCAGTAGGGAATATCACTTCATAAGAATCCTTCACAGCTCAGCCGTTTGCCATATTCAGCTGAATCCCATTGATTCAAATTGGAGCTCGGGCCATGCAGCATGGACTGCAGCCAGAAAACTTTGTAAGCAAATTGAAAAAAGATTGGTCCCAGCTCCGTAATTAAAAATAGTAACTTCCTTTGTTATGACATATTAAAATACAACAACATGACAATCCATTCTAAGCAGCTGACGCGTTTCGGGCAAAAGAGAAATCACATGCCCTTAGTTATAGCTGGATTGATAGTCATGTCGCTGTATTTTGATATGTCATAATAAAAGAAGTTACTATTTTTAATAACAGAGCTGGGGCCGATCTTTTTTCAATTTCCTTAGTGGAAAACCTGTCATACTGGTTTACAGGACAGAAGGTGGAGGCTCCAGTTTCAGCCAGTTGTATTACAGCCAGACATAGGGAAAGGGTTGGCATAGTTGAGCTTCTGGGTCACAAAGAGAATTGTGTATATATTTCTTGATTTCCATTATAATTTGACCAAACTTTTTGATAACTAGTTTGTGTGTTTGCTGTATATAGAGTTTCTTTAAGAAATCAAGGTAATTTAAATATGCAGCATAGTAGCAGCCCCTCAAAGTATATACTGCCAACCTCACCACTGTAATAATCCTTACTGCCCGGTTATGATGGTTTGGTGGCCACTGTCCTCTGTTTATTGTCCTTTAGTCCTTAAGCTGCTTAACAGCTACAGCCAGTTGTTATGCAGGCATCTACTATACATTGTCAGTGATAAACAAAGATCTACCGTAGCAATGAGCACTGGAGCGGTCAAGAATTTAATAGGTCATTGTTGTTTTTGTTTCTTATTTGTAACAATTTCTTAAACTCCCACTCATCCCCTTTAATGAGAAATGCAAATAGATAAAGCAAACCATGGATTTGCACCTTCAGAATTCTAACTTGAGAGTAAATTTTACTTTTGGTGCCAAATCAAATAAAGTACAATACAAACTTGTCTGTGCAAAATCCCAAATATTGTAAGCAACCATCTGACTTCACTCAAAAGCTGGAACATGAAATCTAGGAGTAATAAACACTCTATATAGTGCAGACCAGCAGGTAACACAGGTATTTCGGTCTTTTATTCCATATTCTCACAAAATAGGTAAAATATGAGTAGTTTTAAAACAGCCCAGAAATCCAGCATGCTAAACCATCAACGGCCCAACCCTGGGTTTGACCCAATTACAGCGTCTTCCTTTGGTGGTCACTGCTGACATTTTCCTCCAGAACCATACATACATATACTTTACTATAGCCAATCACTGCCCTCATAAGCCATTCAAGTATATACTGCACAAGACCAAGAAGGTTAGTGATTGATTGAATTGATCCCTTCATGCAGTGCACATCATTATAAGAAATTAAACAAAGATCTAAGAATTTAATAGGTGTGCTATGGCCGTTGCTTTTTTTTTTTTGCTTTTTTTTAATAATTCCTTAAACTCCCAGACAACCCCTATAATAATATAATGCCTTGTTACCAAATCTAATTTGTAATACTTATTACATTCAGGGAGGTAAACTATATACTAGAGAATATATCATAAATCTTTACCGTACCGCCCTGTCTTATATTTAGATATAAGGGATACTAAATGTCAAGTTCAAAATTAGTTAATTTCTTTTATAATATGGTATTTTCTTCACTTTAAACACCTGATATCTTGTCTATTCTCTGCGACAATGATATATGCAAATCAATTCGATCCAAAGCATCCCAACTTTTTTTGGAATTGTGGTTGTATTTGTTTAGCCAAAGATCCAAATTGTTTTCAAATAATTGAGGGTGCCAATAGTTGGGCCCTCAGTTATCTGGTATTAATGGTCAATCAATCAGCAATATCAACGTCCTCTTTAAAATTGCAAAGAAGAAGACTTTGACTCAAGTCTGTGGAAAGGGTGGACTAATTCACGGTGGAATGTCCACAGGGGAAATTTCACATTAATTCCAGCTATGGTATAAACCCACCACATTTTTTTATGCAGCATGTAGATGGGATTTGATCCCTTCCACCATTTATATAACGGTTCAGCTGGGGCTAGCCCTAGGAAATGATCACTAATATCAAATCAGTGTGGGTCTCGTGCTTATGACCACAGCAATGAAATGTTTTAAATAATAGTAGTCTGTCCTTTGGATTCTAGAAATACTTACAATTATTGTATGTACTTTTATATTGTTATATTATATATATGTATATAGCCATGTATTTTCCAAATTCTAGTACTGTATTGTGTGGCTGCCATCTCTATGACTCTGAGACAACTAAGTGAATCAGCCATATGTTAATGATCTGTTCCTACATAGATGTCAGTACACATACCAAGGCTCCTTTATATATGGGTATGTTTCACAAGCACTGCACTGTTTTTATGGCATCACATGCTTCAGCTCTCTTCTATTAGATGACGACAGGAGATCTCTGTAATTATTTTTTTCTTAAATATGTGAACTTCTATACCAAATATACGTGGTAGTATGTCATTAGTTTAATAGAAACATTTTTAGCATCTTTAAATATTCTCAGTGTAAAGAAAAGCCTGTTATATAAGATAATGTATTGAAAGTCATTAGGCTGTGTGCATAAGGCCATGTAATGTATTAATGACATTTTCAGGGACCTGTCACGTTCACCAGCATGTACCATACCCCTTACTTGCCAGTCCAGGTCATTGGGTCTTTGTTTATCCAGCAGCTGGAGCCTATTAAATCTGACACGTGCAGGTAGTCTTTGACCTATTTCAGCTCAATGAAGCCCAGATGTTGCTATGATAGTAGTTCAGAAAGGTGAACATTTAGTTAATTGCTTTTGAAACAATGCATAACCTTGTCCTCAAGTGTAAACTACATGACATATGTAAGCAGTATAAATCAAACTGCAATTTTAATGACTTAAGAAACATGTTCCTTATGGACTCATGCTATTTATATTGTGATACTGAATTTTGTACACCCCAGATCGTCTTAAAAAAGAAAAGTCCATGTGGTTATCTGAAATCAAAATGTATTAGCTTGCTTACTTCTATCAAGATTTTTTAAAAATAAATGACACTTGGCTTGAAACCCAGAATAAGTTCAGTGGCTCATAAACGTTTTGTTCGTCAACTTTAATAGTTGTTCAGTGTCCGGGTTGGATAATCCAGTGCACACATAGCGAGTTTGACTGCAAGTTCGGTTTCATAACTTTTGCCCATACATCACTTTTTTATTTTTGTCATGTTTTCTTGCTACTTTCCATCCTTTTTTTTTACCCCTCACTTTTTTCCCGCTATCCCTATTTCTTCCTAGAATTTCTGACATTCCAGTGTTTTTGGGGATGATGACATTATTACATGAGGTAAGTTCCCATATAATACATCTTGATCTCCGTATATTGTCAACTGATTGCTTAACTTATGTAGTTAAACTGTAAAATTACTTAAAGGGTTATGAAGTTGTAGTGTTTTTAACATACAGTGGGTACGCAAAGTTATCAAACCGCTTTAAATTTTTCACTTATTGTTTTTTATTGCAGCCAATTTGTAAGATCAAATTAATGCTCATTAATGTACACTCTGCACCCCATATTGACAGAAAAAAAGGAAATGTAGATATTTTTTGCTAATTTATTAGACAAGAAAAATGGAAACATCACATGTTCATATGTGACACTCACATGCTATCCATTTCCTTCTGATCTTCCGTGAGTTGGTTCTACTCCTTTATTGGAGTCCAGCTGTGATTAATTAAACTGATTGGACTTGATTTGAAAAGGCATACACCTGTCTATAAAAGACCTCACAGCTCACAGTAAATGTCAAAACATATGAGAATCATGAGGTCTAAGGAACTACCCAAGAAGCTCAGAGACAGAATTGTTTCAAGGCACACATCTGGCCAAGGTTACAAAAGAATTTCTGCACCACTGAAGGTTTGTAAGAGCACAGAAGCATCCATAATCATTCAATGAATTCTCTGGTCTGATGAGACAGAGATAGAACTTTTTGTTGTTAATTCTTAGAGGTATGTGTGGAGAAAACTAGGCAATGCTCATCACCTGCCAAATACCATCCCAACAGTGATACATGGTGGTGGCAGCATAAGGCTATGGGTGTGTTTTTTAGCTGCCCAGACAGGAACGACTGGTTGCAATTGAAGAAGATGAATGTGGCCAAGTACAGAGACATCCTGGATGAAAACTTCTTCTCAGACTGGGCTGAAGGTTCACCTTACAACAAGACAATGACCCTAAGGACACAGCTAAAATAACAAAGGAGGGCCTTCAGAACAACTCTGTGATTATTTTTGACTGGCCCAGCCAGAGCCCTGACCTAAATATAATTGAGCATCTCAGGAGAGACTTAATAATAGCTTCCACCAACGTTCACCATCCAACCTGAGGGAACTGGAGAGGATCTACAAATAAGAATGACAGAGGATCCCCAAATCCAGGAGTGAAAAGCTGGATTTGGGGATAAAGGGGCTAAATACTTATGACCATGTGAGATTTCAGTTTTTCTTGTTTAATAAATTATGAAAAATATCTAAATTTCAGGTTTTATCTGTCAAGATGGGGTGCAGAGTCTACATTAATGGGCAAAAAAATAAACTTTTTTGGTCTTACCAATTGGATGCAATGAAGCAAAGAGTGAAAAATTTAATGGGGTCTGAATACTTTCTGTACCCATCGTATGTAAAGTAGAAACATTTTTCCAGTCAATACAATGTCATGGAGAACATTTAGGGTTTGAAATAAGTATGTCCTGATGAAGTAGCAAAAGGAGGTATTGTTTTCCATGTTACACCTTGGAAAACTTATTTGCATTCTTCCCTGATGGGGTAATGGCAGACATGTGAACATGCATGTATCTGGTAAAAACATCTATACTGACTATACTGCAACTTCAGATTTTGCCTGCTGACATTTCAGAAATTGTAACTTCGGATGACAATGAAATACATCTTTTCAAGTTATTAGTGTAAACTTATGAATGTTTATTTTTTCTTTTGCTATGTTTCCTTTAAGTGATCTTTAAGTCAAATATAGTTCAGCCAAAGAAACGGATATTACCATGATTTTTATAATAGGATTTTTTTCTGTAAAACAGACTATATTTAAAGTTCATATATTATTCTTTGGTGAGATTTTAATCTCCACTTCTTTCCATGCCCCAAGACAGGAAATTTCTATTGCAAGTGTTTGCATTTCCAGCTATTGGAAATTTGGCCAACAGAGATCATATCTGTGCATAGGGAATGCAATTGATGCATGAAAAAACATCTACATTTTATAAATCAGTGAAACATTCTCTCTTATTAATTAGGAAATCTTTAGCCTCATATTCAAGTCCTTCCTTACTCTGCTCCTTCTCTGACTCATCTTTGCACACCATCAAACATGTAGCTTCACCCCACCAATAACCTTTTCCTCCATCCAATAATCAGCTGTTAGCATCCCAGATCTGGCTGTACAATTTCTGGCCATTTTGCTGTTTTTAAGGTTAATAACATTTCCATATTAAACATTTTATTGACCAGTAGAATAGGTCATTTACAACTGGGGATGACCCCGAAACACAGCTGTTTAGATGAGAGTGTTGCAATAGAAGCAGACAATTCCATTGTGTAGTGGATGTACAGGATTACTGCAAGCTTGTCTTTAAAGGGAACTGGAGTCGAATTGGGTACTGTACATGTTCCGATCATCTGTTCCAAAATACTTTTGGATGAGCAAACCCCTTCAGGATGCATGTTATTGGCCATAAGAACATAGGGATTGACAGAACCTACACAGTAAGTATAGTGATTCCAAATCCTAGTTACATATGAACTTTCTAGAGGCTCCAAGAATAGTGTCAGGTTCTCTTTAAAATACAATGCCACAAATATAAAAAGATGCCAGTGCATCTAAACTTATTGTAATGATGGAAATATTATAGAAACAACATTGTTTGGAGAAAAGCAATATGTTAACCTAAGAAAAGTTGGACACAAGAAATCTACAGAAACTTCAGAATGGACAATAGTGATAGGTAATAGTGATCAATTTTGATAAATGATGAAGAATTGACTTATCATTTATCCTTTGGACTTCCCTTACTGAATTATTATTCTTACCATTACCATTTCAAATTTTAATAGAAAATGATAAATGTAAAAGTGACCTTCTCTAAAATGTCCTTCCTAATGCAACTTCCAATTTTGTCAAAGCGTATGAGCTGACCTAAGGTATCTACGATTTGTAAAAAGGACTCATTACATCTTTGATTTGTTTGTTTTGGTAAATACTTGTGTTGCTAATAAAATAACTGATTTTTATACATTTTTATAATATTTAAGATCTTTAAAAAAAAATTTAATCGTTGACAACTTGGAGTAATCGTTTATTGAACAATTTTAGAATACAACTTTTAAAATAGATGAGAGTTGACAGATCCTTTTTTAAACATGACCCCAATTGACTTATAGCTAATAGATGGCCACTCTTCCCCTTACCTCTTTAATCTACCCTTAGTAATAGATTATTCTGCACTGTATTCCCATTAGTTTTATATATTGTGTAATGGATGTCCCATTTTATTATAAATGGTTGGGCCAGAAGGCCCACAGCATGAACACATAGAAAATAAAAGAAATGCGAATTAGAAAGCATTAGGGAATTGAAAATTCCAGTAAGGCGGTCCCCTACTTAAGAACACCTGACTTACAGACGGCCCCTAGTTACAAACGGACCTCTGGATTTTGATAAATTACTGTACTTTAGTCCTAGGCTACAATAAACAGTTATAACAGTTATCAAAGGTGTCTGCAATTAAGATTTATTGTTAATCCTGGTTCTTATGACAACCGAACATTTTTAAAATCCAATAGTCATAGAGACCAAAAAAAATATGACTGGGGTTACAATAATAAAGTATACAGTTCCGACTTACGTACAAATTCATCTTAAGAACAAACCTACAGAAGCTATCTTGTACATAACCCGGGGACTGCCTGTACTAAATTCTTACACTAAATGAAACTAAATTCTTACAAAATGCCTTTTTATAGATTTTTTAAAAATAACATAAAGAATCATAATAACAAATAATCACATAAGGTTTGTACATAATGTGATTCAGCAAGTTATAAAAGGTAAATAATAAGTATACAATGTTAGGATTTCATAAAAAAGAGAGATAGCGCCCCGGAAGAAGCCGAGGTTGGCGAAACCCAGGGTTGTGTGAACATGTGAGGCTGGCGTCCCATTTACAATTTTATATGCACGTTTTTAGAATTTGTTTGCGAGTATAATTTTTAACCATACTCTCAATTTTAAAGAACATACTACGCTATCCGTGTGTATATCTCTTCTAGCGTTCTACTATGGTGAATGGCGGAATCGCAGAAGGACAAATCACACTAAGGATGTTCTGAATAGGGTCTATTCTTGTCGGAGGTTCTTTTTATTTATGTGATGGAGTAGAAACCATATTTTTGAAAGAAAACCTGTGGAACATTTTAGAAAGAGAAGTAGTTGGAATATCTGGAGCTCCGGTCAGAGTATAAAATAAAATGTATCTCTCTTTTTTATGTGTTCATTGTGGGACTCGTAACAGAAAAATGCCCTTTATCTAGCTACACACTCTAATAGCAATAGAATGTCGGTAGAGGACTGTACCAATCACCTTAATTAGTCAATATCAAATCGCATGGTGAGTAATATTAAAACTTAACATTTATTTCATTAATAAAATATATCAATCTCAAAAAAGACCACTATTGCCACATGTATTGCTCCAAGCCACAATCTCATTATCAATATAACTTATCGACATATATACATTATATACAAGGCACATACAAAAGTGCCAAATATAACATGAGGTGTCCCACTTAGAAATATATCTGTGGAGGGAAGTCACTGTTGTTCACAATCAATGCAGGAGATGCATAAATAAAGACATAGTCATATCTGGACCCATCACATAGCATTAGATCCAATTCACATTTACTAGCCGATCCAAATGCAAAATCCACTACAGACGGGTGGTCAATACAGTGCTAATACATTTGTCCAGGTATGTAGGAAAACATGGAAAATTCTTACCAATCCAGGGTGCAGAATTTGAACCTTAGGGATCATGCAGATAATGATGAAACACGATTTCCCTTACACCCTAATATATAGTCTATTATGGTCCATGAGCTCCCGTCCTAACAAGGACGGTCCACATCTGTCCCTGTAAAAGAACTTGCCCTCAGTGTTTCACCTCCACGTTATCAAATGGTCCCATACAAGAAAAACTGTCCCAACGCCTTTCTTCCGCTATCTTGCGGATTCATCAGGGGATAAGGTTATCTCATATATTGATGGATGGTCAAGCGAATTGTTCATTTAGTGGTAATGGGTAAGCAGTGGCTCCATCCCTCTCTGTAATGTCCGGCTTAGTGAAGCCTGGAAATCCGCTGAAGCTGATGGCAGTGCACACACTAAGATGTCGGCAAGCGGCTGAAGTCATGGTGTGTGCAACGGGACCCCGCAGGAGCCGAAGACGGTGCTGGTGCTGACGACAGAAGAGGACTAGCGGGGGGCGTCAGAAAAGTGAGTATAGAGGGCGGGGATGGTTTCTCATAGACTCGAGTATAAGCCGAGTCAGGGTTTTTCAGGACATATACTGAGTGTATACGGTATTTAGAATGACTACAAACTTTGTAACTTTAAATTCCTGAAAGGCGCCGAGCACAGCATCGATTGATACAGCGGATCGGATCAGCTCTGTCTTTCTACAGTATAAAAGAGTAAGATCATTTGGTAGGGGATGATGGAAGAAGGCAAAAAAGGGTTAAATCAGGACGGTCCTCAGGTGGTAAACAAGAGAATCAGCCTAAAAAACTGATGATATAAGATGGGGATAGCGCACTGGTTGGTACCGTGGCCCAGTACACAGGTCTCGTCTTATATGGACTTCATACTCTGCCGGATCAGTGGAAATAACACATTCACCGGGAGACTCTGTGGGGTTTCCGAGTACAGGGCTTGGCTATTTTTGGCAGCGTCGTGGAGAATGAATGGAGCGGCTGGGAGCATGACTGACCGGCTGCTCCATTCAATAGGATACACTGGGCCTTTATAGTCAAAGCGACTAATAATGAGCCAATTGCACCTTGCTATGACTTCCGCTTTTCAGCCTGTGAGATGGGAAGCCTCTTCTGTACTAGTTCATAAGCTTCAAAGGCAATAAGCCACGTATAACTGCGCCATTCCACTTGCTGTCATTGCGAAAGAGGGTAACAGAACCAGCAGCTGTAAGGTAACCATTTATACTTCTTTTTGAGTGTTATTGTGACTATTGGCTACTGTGGGGGCACTGTGACTATTGGCTACTGTGGGGGCACTGTGACTATTGGCTACTGTGGGGGCACTGTGACTATTGGCTAGTGTGGGGGGCACTGTGACTGTTGGCTACTGTGGGGGCACTGTGACTATATTGGCTACTGTGGGGGCACTGTGACTATATTGGCTACTGTGGGGGCACTGTGACTATTGAACATGTGAGGCTGGCGTCCCATTTACAATTTTATATGCACGTTTTTAGAATTTGTTTGCGAGTATAATTTTTACCAATAAATCTCAATTTTAAAGAACATACTACGCTATCCGTGTGTATATCTCTTCTAGCATTCTACTATGGTGAATGGCGGAATCGCAGGAGGACAAATCAAACTAAGGATATTCTGAATAGTGGTCTATTCTTGTCGGAGGTTCTTTTTATTTTTGTGAGGTAGTAGAAACCATATTATTGAAAGAAAACCTGTGGAACATTTTAGAAAGAGAAGTTGTTGGAATATCTGGAGCTCCGGTCAGAGTATAAAATAAAATGTATCTCTCTTTTTTATGTGTTCATTGTGGGACTCTCTGTTTCTGGATCAGTCCTGGGCCATTTGCCGCTCCCTCTATGTGAAGTGTGCTACACATTACCTATAGACTGTCGTTTTTACATTATGATTTGTAAAGCGCTGTGGAATTTGATTGCGCTACATAAATCAAGATTATTATTATAATTTAGATTGCCTTTTTATCATCAATCTAAAAAATTACAAAAGCAATTCTGAAGATTTCATTTTAGAGCTATTTCTTTAATGTGGGTGTCAGTTACCACTGTAGGTGTTGTCTGATATAACATGGCAGAATCAAATAAACGACTCTCTATTTAATACAAGGTTCATTCAAGGTCTTCAAAATGGGAGGCACTCATGGAGGAGGGAAACACCTCTACAAAATCAATATCCTGTAATTTCTAAAATATAAGTGATATAAAATCCTTATTATACCATATGCAAAAGAATGAAAAAAAATCTAATCTCATATATTTTTTAATAGATTGGGAGGGTTCTCATCTTTGTATACAAGGAGAACACCACAGAGCACTCCTTGTTCAGTCTAAGTATCATTCATTTAAGTTTGATGTTAAAATCAAAATCCATCATGATAAACCAGTGGCATTCATAGATCCAGACACTGTGACTGCATTATTCTTCTTATATTTGTTATCCATGGCATCCTTCCTTCTAAAATCAACCTTCAAAATTATTCTCAAGTCAGAAGGGAGTTACCAGAGCCCCTTGATGCTGTAGTTTCACAGGCTATTATACACTGCACCTCTCGCACTTAACTCCTACCTCTGCCTGTTGTAATCTCATGGCATATCTCATAGGAAGTTTTAGCACACGGTAGAAGGGGAAAGTGTTCCTGTACAGTCTGTAAAGCTATAGCATATAGGGGCTCTGGTAAAACCCCATGAGGCCTTCTGGCTAATAAGCATAATATAAAAAAATATTTTTGAAGCAGGGAGGCAATTGATGTCCCTTGTTTATCATGTTGGATTTTGATGGTAGATTTCTTATAAGGCTTTCTGTAACCAAGAGACTATACCCAAATGTGCAACTTGTTTCATATCTCTTGAACTGATCATACTAAAAATTTACAGATCTCTTTGGTTATGAAAATTACATTTTCTAATTTAACAATTCTTGTTTCTATAATTTTGTAAAGTTAATCAAATTAAACTACTACTTAAAAAATTACTTTTTATGATCAAAAATAGTTTATTGTTTGAAAAGAAATAAAAAATTTTTATGAAAATTTGGATACATTTCCCAAGTGCCCAAATGCAGTAGCTGTGAATAATAATAAAAAAAAAAGTAAAAAAAAATCTTAATATGAATCTTATTATCAAAATAAACTGGGTAAACCAGTAAAATATTTTAATAAAAAAATAGCCAAAATATGTATTAGCTACTATTAACTGTATAGGGAATTGAATGCACTTTCTATAAGTAGGTCTCAATGGGTCTTAAAGAAAGAAAGTTCCTAAATTTTAATACAATAAAGATTATTTTTACCGCTTTACTTTACAATTTTACTCAGTTTTCTTGCTGTATAACGCCTATAACTCATCGATGGTCAGTGTACAATTGGGTGGGGTGGGGACTCTCTAAGCAGACATTTCATGATTCCTCTGTGCTATGAGATGCTGTGTGCTGACAATGTGCTTAGATTATCATGGTTCAAGGTTTATCTACAGTTTTATTTAGCTTCAAAACATTCTACTACCATCTGACACATAGAAAAAGAGATTAGATAAATCAAAGATGAGAGATGATGAGATCAATAGGATGGAAATGAAACACTTTCAGCTCTGCTTACTCACCTAATCAATAAAACACACAGCTATAAAGACCTTATCTGTCTGTAGCTTGTAGAGTAAGTCTCTGCACACTGCTGTAGTGCCTGTGTCTGAGCTTGTAATACAGGGGGAGGATCAGAAGGCAGAGAGCGCCACAGTGTGCAGAAAAGAGAAGCTATTCATGAGAAGAATCTGATCATAGTCAGAAGATTTACAGTTGTATCAAGGAACAACCAAAATTGTAAACACCAAGACTGATAGAGACTGTGTTGGAAGTATTTTTGTTAATGACAGTGAATAAGACAATGTATTATTTTCTTATCCTGAGTATATTTAAGAATCTTGTCTTTGTGGGAATATCTCTTTAAGTAGCGATGAGTGAGCCCGAAAGACACCAAGTAACAAACTCGCTGACATCATAGTGTGTGCCAATGCTGGCGCACACATTAGAATGTCAGTATGAGGCTGACGTCACGATGCCTGCGACGGACCATGCAGGGGCCGTAATGGATAGAAGAGGACCTGCTGGGGGGGGGGGGGGGGGCAATGGAAGGTGAGTACACTTTTTGGTTTTTTCCTTAACACAAGTTAGGGTTTTTCAGCACATTTTTTGTGCTGAAAAACTTAGCTTATACTCAGTATATACGGTATCTTTATTTCATTTCACAAATTTACATATATCCAAAACTGTAAAACGTCAGCCCAGATTTATTATTAATGAGGCAACCTGCTCTATGTGCTTCATAAATACATAGCGTGGTCAGTTCAATAAATCTGAGCCATTGAGTTTAAAAAAGAAGGACAAGCAAGAAAAAAACATATCCATATTTTCCTTATTTATATTTGAGGGGAGCCACTCTCTACCATTGAATCCCTCAACTCTGAAGTCTACAAACTCCCATTTGCACAGTCCAATCTAAATAATCCACTAACTATGAACTAGACGCAAAAAATAGAATTGGAGGGGAAAAACGTTTCTACATTAACTTTACATATACTGATTAAATTAAAATGCAAATACCATCCTACTGGGAAGAGGAGAGAACCTCACTACCCTTCAGCATTATTCTACTACTATTGTATGTTCTCTCTGTGTTTGAGTGGGTTACCTCAGGGTCCTCCAGTTTCCTCCCACACTCCAAAACATACTGGTAGGTTGATTAGATCTTGTGCCCCCCTGGGGACAGGGACTGATTTGGCAAGTTCTGTGCAGTGCTGCGTAATCTGTGTGCAATATATAAATAAAGGAATTATTATCTGCTATGTACTTCGTACACAGATTTTCAACACTTATGTCAGGTATCTTTGTTGTTCCAATTATTAATTAGGTGTGGGTCTATGGGACACAGATCTACGGCTTTTCCACCCCATATTGAGGTAGACTCTATCCCATTCCAGGGTCATGCCAGATATCCCTCTCTGCATCTCCCTTCTCAGCCTCTTTTTATCGTCCCCGATTTTCTCCTTTCCAATCCTTTCATTTTCTCTCTTCACCCCATTTATTTGACTAGCATTTATGGCATTATATCATTGTGATTTCCCTTTTTTAAATTGTGTAAATAACAAATATTTAGAATTAATAAATACACAATACTTTTATGGGAAAAGCCCTCAATTCATGTGTTCAATTGGCAGTATGTTTTGTGGTAAAAACGGATCATTTTATTATCACATTCTGTACATTGTTTTTGAAAATTGCTCAAAGTGTAGTGCACAAACCAAGAAAATATATGCTATATTTGAGATGAAGTACAACGTGGTAAGTTTAGGAAGCTTGTTATGAAGATAGATAGAGATTAAAATGATGGAACGCTGGGCTTTCATAGCTGAAAAGGATGCAAAACATAGCTTACCAAGTGCACACAAATCAAGGGGAATTTATCATACATAATATAGTTTGTCTTGAATGTCTGTAAAGGTCTCTAATTTTGGCACACAGCTGTCCTTCATGTGGACTTCATAGGTTTTGATGCGTTTGTGTTATGCACATCATAGTATGAGCATGGTTGGAAGAGCTGTTATAGTCACAGACATATAGACAAAATAAAATAAGGAAGATTCAATAAACTAAATGGTGAAAATAATGATAAATGAATAATAATAATTATAACATAATAAAAAGGCAAAAAAATATGATAGGTCAAATAGATGAAGCAGGTAGTTTTATTGTGGTGTCAATCTTTTATTAATCTAAAAGTTGCTCACAGATGACAGATCTTTAAAAAAAGAAAATAAAGCAGAAGCGATGTCCACAAAACCCTTTCATGATAACATTACCTGACCCTACATGCAGCTGCCACAACCTGGTTCCAGCTCCTGCCATTGACAGGTGAAATGCTACTTGTAGTGATTACCAATGAGGTCGGTGATTGACAGTAGCAGTGAACTGCTGTTGAACGGCACATCATCTGACAGCAGCCAATGGGAGTTGCAGGATCGGGAACTAGTGCTTTGACGAAGAGATCTTACTTATTTTAACACTTTACTGCATCAAAACTGCTTTACCAATCAATGGGACAACCACGTTATGTATGTACATTTCTAAAAACTTTCAAAAACATTGATGGAGACCCTCTTTATAAATACTGTCTATTAATGCCTGCCTTATGGGACAACCCTTTTAAAGTTGATAACTATTAGATTAGGATTTAACATTTCATTACTTTCTAAACAATTGTTGACACACTTATATTTCTCGCTATATTACATTTTTACAACACATTTATAAACTATCCCCTGGTGTCCACTTGCCAGAGGTTAGGAGAGCTCATTAGTCATAGTTGATTTGTGTGGGGTTACCTGCTGCTCACCTAATGACCCTATTAAAACCTAGCTAAACCTAAACATTTAGGTGTGATTACATTCCCCCATTTCACACTTGCCACAGTCCATGGATCCAAGATATGATTACATGAATAGATTTTAAAGGGACCTCACAATGTAAAAGTAGAAGAAATTCTTAGATCGGACTACAACATGAATGGAATAGCGTAATTGTTGTTAGTTTTCTGATAAAAAATCTGGCTAAAGCAGTTATATTACCCTGCGGAGGTAACAGAACCACACAAGGCTACGTCAGCTTCTTAAATAAGGAGAGAAGGATATTTGGACTGGAAATTTCTAGGTTTTGAGATAAAAAGTAGGCAGTCATTGTATGTTAGTATATTAATATTACTATGCCATAAACCGCATAAAAATCTGCTGCTATATGAACCCATATGGTACTTACCGGTACATCTCCATATATTTTCGTAAAACATGTTTTAGATATTTACTCAACTGTATTCTATTTTTGTTATAGTAGTAGAACCTACTAGAAATCTTTGCTATAGTAATGAGTACAGCTAGATACAGAAGTACTGTTCAAAAATTAGGGTTCAACTATATTTGTTGATGCTACCACTAGATGGCACTTCTTGTACTTAGAGTTTTCACAGCAATCGTATAGCAAGGATGTTTTACTCGAGATAAAGAAAATGATGGTTTTCATGTTTTGGCTAGCTATAAAATATAACTAATAAAACAATACAATTATTTAAAAAGTATATCAAAGACACAATAGAAGTTGAATTGATTACATAATGTTTGATAAATGGGTATTCCCAACATTAGCATTTTTGGTAGGTCGACAAATTAAGCTGTCTCAGTTCAAGATTCTGTAAAAATTGTGGAAACCTGTCAACTAGGGACACCATTAAACTTTAAGTGGTTAAGTAGCCGGGATTTATATTTGGGAATTTTCTTAAAATACAAAAAAATTTCTAATTTAATTTCCTAATACTAAAATGTTTCATTACATCTGTTTTGTTAGTTTATATACACAATGAGGGAGATTTATCAGAAGTGTCTGAGGTTAAACTGTGATCAGCTGTAATTTTATAAACAGCTGTGAGAAAATAGAAGCTGAGCTCTGAGCTCTCATGGGCATCTAGAACAGTTCTTCTCTCAGATTCTGATAAATAGCTCATAATAACTGTACAGGCGGTCCCCTACTTAAGGACACCCGACTTACAGATGACCCGTACTTATAGATGGATCCCTCTGCCCACTGTGACCTCTTATGAAGCTCTCTTATGAATGCTTTAGTATAGCCCCAGACTGCAATGATCAGTTGTATGATGTCTTTATTGATAATCCTTGGTTCAAGGATTATCTTGGCTCCGATTGTCACTGGGCTAAAATGTTTTTTTGTCTGGATTTACAATTATAAAATATACAGTTTCGACTTACATGCAAATTCGACTTAAGAACAAACCTATGGACCCTATCTTGTACGTAACCCGGGAACTGCCTGTATAGGGATTTTGATTTATGGTTCTGTACAATCAAAATTTACAGAATTTTTAATTTGCCTGATTCACATAGAAACCAAAACCATGTCATCACCTTGATATTCTCACTAAAAGACATATACTATGGCAGAATATCTCCATATTAATAAGCTTCGTCTAGCCTTCACCTTGCTTCACTAATGTGATGGTGAAGGAAGTTTTATTATACCGTCACTAATCTGATATTGATGACCTATGCTTAGGATAGGTCATCAATATCAGATATATTAGGATACCCTTAGGATGTTGGCCCATTCTTACCCCCTGTACAGAATGAGAGTCCTTGCATTATATAAAAATTTGTACAAGTTCTGTACAAGTTGTGCATTCTGTGTAAGTGGGCCGATATATGAGCCTGTTTCCACCGGCTGTATACAGTAGTGTTCAGAAGGCCTTAACAAGATTTTCTTCATATCATTTGTGACTGTAAAATATTTTTGGACAACTCTTACATACACACCAGAGACAAGTTCAGCCATAAATGATTGCAGTGTTCTACATACAGAACGGCACAAGTCTTGGATTACAACTTTCCATTGAAGCCTTGTGAATCAATGCAGGAGAACCACATTAAAAATGGAAACGTATGCAAAATTCCT
Source organism: Engystomops pustulosus (assembly GCA_019512145.1). Lineage (NCBI taxonomy): Eukaryota > Metazoa > Chordata > Amphibia > Anura > Leptodactylidae > Engystomops > Engystomops pustulosus. Next base: position 43,807,728 of record CM033642.1, on the reverse strand, counting down.
AAACAACAGAGGCATTTTGTGGATTGAATTATGATCCCATAAACTTTAGGAAAATGTCTCTAAGAAAGGGGGAGGGTGCCCTACAATAAATAATGATTACTAGAAATTCCATATGCAAGTAAGTTATAACTATTATATACATCTATATTAAGTTATAGGTTCAATATCTAATTGTATCATACATCAGACATTTAGATCTCCTTCTGTTTGCCTCAGGCATCCTATCCGTTTACCGTTTACTAGAAATCTGCAAATCAGCCATTTTGTTAATTCCTGACCATTTTTTATGTGGGATTGCAATGTTGTTAAAAAAACAGATCTCCTCCCAAGAGACATTCTTTTCTAATAATTTTGTTTATTGGTTGTATTCATTAGACTATACATGCTATAGCAGGCTCCTATGGTATGATTTATATTAAGCAAACATGGAACACAAAGTTTATGTATGATCTCATCAGATGATGTGACTATGGCTTCTGATTTAGTTACACACCTAAATTAGTTTTACAAAATATATCTAAAGGTTTATAGACTTGATACAGTGTTAAGGTAAATTTACAACGTCTACTTTCAAACAAATCACTTAAAGAATAATACATTTTCTGTATACCATGCAATTGAGAGTGGCGTTGTGAGTAGGGTATGGTTCAGATCTCTGGGGGTAGGAGGCTGAAGTAACAGGAAAGGGGCTCTATGGGAAGAGAGCAGAGACAGTGGGGCTCATTTACTAAGGGTCCGAACACCGCACTTTCGTCGGGTTTCCCAACGATTTCCGATTTGCCCTGAATTGCCCCAGAATTTTGGCGCATGTGATCGGATTTTGTCGCATCGCCGCCGGCTTTCACGCAACAGAAATCGAGGGGACGTGGCCGTCAACCTGACGGATTCGAACAAACTGCGGAATTTAAAAAAAGATTTGTGTCGCAAGATCAACACTCACATGCACCTGGACGAAGAAGGTGAACTCCGGTGGACCTCAGCGCAGCAGCGACACCTGCTGTATATCGGGTGCACGGACCTTAGTGAATCCCGGCAGACCCGAATCAGCGTCGGACAACATGCCGCTGGATCGCGACTGGACCGGGTAAGTAAATGTGAGTTGGTTTGGGAACACTGAGGTGGCAAGAGCTATGGGGGGAATGAAAATAAAGGTTTTTAGAGGGCTTAGAGGTTTCAAAAGCAGAGACTAATAGCAAGGGGCTTAAATAGAATTGAGAAGAGAAAGCATTAGGTGTATTTGGGGATGGATACAGTGTAGCTAACGGCTGATGTAGGGAGAGATGGGGACACATAAAAACTATAGTACAGAAGTTGCTGTTTGCATTGGAAACATGCAGGTTAGAAGATCTTTGAACCCCCTTTCCTAGTCAAAAATGCACACCGACCTGTTAAGAAACACGGAGGGGACAAGCTTTCATCATCTCTTGAACACCATGTAAAGCCAGTATGTTGTGTACTGGTTCATAGATTATTACAAATAAATCCCCCTCACATTCTTTCATTCTGACCTGGGCAATAATTAGGACCAGGAGGGAAGCTGCCAGGGCTGGCACCAGTAGCCGGCAAACCTGGGCAAGTGCCGGGCCCAGATCTTCTATTGGGAGGGGGGCCACACGGCCTAGCAGTACCTGGCTGCTGGTGCTCCCCCATGGGGAGCTGTGTATAATAGAACCTACAGTAAGAGGCAGCTGTATATAATATAACTTACAGTATGAGGGGGTCGCATATAATAGAACCTATGTGGGGCTGTATATAATAAAACCATAAGGGGTCTGTGTATAATATAACCATGTGGGACTGTATATAATATAACTTACAGTATGATGGGGTTGTATATAAAATTACCATGAAGGGGCTGTATATAATGAATCTGTGGAAAGCTGTATGTAATATTACCATGTGAGGCTGTAATAATTGAATATATGATTAAATATGATTATAAATATATAATTAAACTATGAGGGAGCTTTTTGGGATACTAAAAATACAGAATGTGGAGTCCCTATGGGTGGAGATAAGGGGAGGGAAAAAGAATAATAAAATATTACTAGGGGTTTGTTTATATGTGAATTCTTGCCTCAAGCCTGTCTTGCGAGATGACATCAGTAACGCAAATGCAAATGTGGAGTCCCTATGGGTGGAGATAAGGGGAGGGAAAAAGAATAATAAAATATTACTAGGGGTTTGTTATAAGGCTCCAAATATAATGGAGGCAGCAGAGGAAATGCTGATAAGTGAAATGGATGCGACTTCAAAGCAAGGTGAAGTACTTATCATGGGGGACTTCAATTACCCAGATATTGACTGGGGGGCAGAAACATGCACGTCCTTCCAAGGCAGCAGGTTCTTGTCAACAACAAAAGACAATTACCTGTCGCAAATAGTCCTGGAGCCAACAAGAGGGGGGGGGGGGCACTGCTGGACCTTATCCTTACCAACAGACCTGATAGGGTATCAAAACTACAGGTTGGGGGGAACCTGGGGAATAGTGATCATAATATCATTGATTTTATATTATACTTTTCTAAGATGGTTAGTAAAGTGGCAACAAACACTGTAAACATCATTAGGGCAAATTTTAAGCAGCTAAGGGAGGACCTTATGGGCATAAATTGGGACAATGTTCTCAAAAACAAAAGCACCCAAAAAATGGGACATTTTCAAAAGGCCTGTGAGAAACACATACCATATGGCATAAGAGAAACAAGAAAAAAAAGCGTGGTTAACTATTACTGTAAGGAGAGCAAGAAAGAAAACGCGTTTAAGGTGCTAAAATGCGAATAGCAAAGTAGCAAAGAGGCATTACAGAATTATAGAGGGGAAAAAAAGTTCTGTAAAAAACAGATAAAGGCAGAAAAAATAGGTACTGGAAGACATATTGCCAAGGAAAGTAAAAATAATTCCAAATTATTTTTCAAGCATGTAAATGAAACTAAGAAACTAAAAACTGAGAGTGTGGGCCCTCTGAGGAATAACCTGGGGGTCATGGTGGAAGGAGATGAGGAAAGGGCCAATCTATTGAATGTTACCTTCTGAACTGTATTTACCCAGGAAAATCCCATGGTGGAAGACACGATGAGGAATAATGTAAATTCCCTTTGGAATGTCAACAGTTTAACCCAGGAAGAGGTATCCTCACAACCACTAAAAACACCGGGCCCAGATGGCATACACCCTAGGGCAGTGGTGGCGAACCTATGGCACTGGTGCCAAAGGTGGCACTCGGAACCCTTTCTGTGGGCACTCGGGCCATCACCAGAGATGACTCCAGGTATCTTCCTGCAGTCCCAGACAGCCCAGGACTTGCTGTGCACAGAGCTATTTTAATGTGACAGCTCTACCTGGGACTACTGTAGGAGTGGGAAGTTGTGGACAGATCTGGATTATCATTGTAGCTCCTGCTCCGGCCCTGACAATTCTTCATGTTTATGGGACCCTGGAGCAAAGCTACAATGATCATCCAAATTTCTTTTATTTTTTGCTTTATTGGTTTCCTCAGGGTGCGATTATGAATATAAGATGTGACAGCAAGGGGTATAAAACACAAATTAAATTTCTGTGTTGGCACTTTGCGATAAATAAGTGGGTTTTGGTTGTAGTTTGGACACTCGGTCACTAAAAGATTCGCCATCACTGCCCTAGGGTACTGCTAGGGTACCCTACTAATCGGTCTTCCACTGACTAAACTCTCTCCTCTACAATCTAATCTTAATGCAGCAGCCAGGCTCGTCTTTCAGACTAAGTGCTACACGGATGCCTCCGGTTTGTGCCAATCACTGCGCTAGCTGTCTGTCTCCTTCCGTATTCACTTTAAAATAATAACCCTCATCCACAAAGCTCTGAATAATGCTGCACCTCCGGATCTCTCTTTTCTCATCTATCTCAGTTCTCAGTTTCTCAGTCTATCACCCAACCCGAGCTTTGGATCTGCCAGTGATATTAGATTAATCTCTACTTTAATTCGAACCTCTCATGCTTATCTCCAGGACTTCTCCTGAGTCACTCCAATTCCCTGGGTTGCCCTTCCCCGGACTCTCAGACTAATACCCACCCTCCAAAGCTTAAACATGCTCTTAAAATCATCTCTTTAGTCAAGCCTGTCACACTCGCTAACAGCATGAAATGTCAACTCTCCCTTTACTAATCCATCCTATGTCCTATCTCCCGTCTGTTATCTGGCAAACAGCAGATGTATACAAAGTTCTAGGCTTCTCTGTAGTCTTTTTCACCTTGGACCCTGTAAATAAGATGGCGGCTGAGGGCTGGTTCAAGCAGCAGAATTTTTATTTATTAAATTATTTTTTATTGTTCCCTTATAAAGAATGGCTGGACCATTATACAATCTCTTTTACCTCTTGTGTCAACCCCTTCATCCTCATAGACTGTAAGCTCTTGTGATCAGGACCCTGACTCCTATTGTTCCATATGACTGTCTCTACTCTGTAATGTAATATTATATTTGTATATGTCCCCTATGATTTGTAAAGTGCTATGGAATTTGATGGCGCTATATGAATAAAGATTATTATTATGAGACTGCTGGGGCTATAGACAAATCTGTGTGTTTGGGTAAGTAATTGGCTTATTGATAGAAAACAGAGGGTCCTCATTAATGGCACATTCTCAGATTGGGTTGACGTTACCAGTGGAGTGCCACAGGGGTCAGTATTGGGGCTTTTTGCTACTTCTTTTTAATATTTTTATTAATGACCTTGAAGTGGGTTTAGAAGTGTTTAAAGTAATTAATACTGAGGCCGATAGTATAGCATTTCAGAGGGATTTGTTGAAGCTTGAGGAGTGGGCAGAGAAATGGTTGATGAGGTGTAATGTAGATAAATGTAAAGTTATGCACTTTGGCCATGGAAAGAAAAAGTACAGTTATGTTCTAAACAGTCAATTACTTGGTAAAACTGCAGCTAAAATAGACTTGGGGGTTATTGGTGGATTGAAAATTTATAATTTTAGGGAGCAGAGGCAGGCGGCTGCTGCTAAAGCAAATAAAATTATGGGATATATCAAGAGATAAGGACATATTTTTACCCTAGTACAAACCCCTGGTCAGACCACACATGGAATATTGTGTACAGTTTTGGGCACCGGTGTATAAAAAGGACATAGGAGAACTGGAATAGGTGCAGAGGAGAAAAGCTAAGATTATTAGGGGAATGGGGGGACTAGAATACAATGACAGATTACAAAATTTGGAGTTATTCAGTTTTAAAAAAAAGATGGCTGAGAGGAGACCTCATTACAATGTACAAATACCTGAACGGACAGTACAAGGATCTCTCCAAAGTTCTTTTTATACCTGGGCTGTGACCAGGACAAGAGGCATCATCTACACCTAGAGAAGAGGTGGTTCTTCTATCGCCATAGACAAAGCAAAGGTTCTTTAAAGTAAGAGCAGGGAGATTATGGGACTCTCTGCCACAGGAGGTTGTTATGGTGGACTCTTTGTACATAGTCAAGAGAGGTCTTGATGCCTCTCTGGGAGCAAAAATATCATGGGTTACATTTGTTTAATTTTAAAAGGTTGGACTTGATGGACTTTTTCCAGCCTTATATATTCTGATACTATGAGTATTTTGGGGAACAGGTTCCTGTTTACGTTTCTGTATTTTTAATGCCGCCACGTGAGTTCACTACAAAAGAGCCCACTGAGGCTCTGTCGCTCAGTAGCTTAGGGAAACCTTGCGGCGGCCCTGGATGCTGCCACCTACTGCATACAAGAGGGGACATTTATAATGCCCTGTATACCATGCAAGGCATGAAAGATTCACAATTCTTTGCTAGAAAATTGCATCTTTGTCCCCCTTTTCCCCCTTGCACCACTTTTCTGAAAAGTGGGTGGGGTACAAAGTGAGGACACTAAATTTACTATAGCCAGAGTTATAGTACTGGACAAGCATGATGCAATAGTCATAAAAATTCCCACCACTATCTTTCATTTAAAACAGAAGAGAGAAAACTATTGCAGTTTCCAAGCGCAACCCTACTAGCCCTACCCTAGTCCTACACTACCATAGTCCAATGATATTCAAAATGTTTCATTGAGTTAAAAAATGTAAATGATAAAAGAAAGGCATATACCCTAAAAAGCATAATCATGTAGACAGGTGTCCCAAACTACAGGTATGATGTCTTTCGGGTCCATATTGACCCTTCTTCAGATAAACAGGTATATCCTAAGATGGGCTGAATAAAATAGAGCATATCTAATATATAAAGCTGAGTGTGTGTGTGTATGTATGTATGTCCGCTAAAGGAATCTGCACCGTCGCGTTTACGGTCACCAAATTTTAGACAGCCTCTCTGTGACTCAGGGAACGTCATAGACTTTTGAGCTGAAATTTTCACCCCACGCTTTTCAAAATCCACTTATTACCCACCATATACAGGAGCCATTGTCTGCTGCTGTGGCAGTTGGAAAGTGAGCCGTGATTTGTTGCTGTTCTGTCACACGTCATTAATAAGAGCTCTGAGCTTTGATAGCTTACTATAGGCAATGAGTATAATATAGATGTGAAGTAATATGTGAGGTAATATGATAACCACCTTATACAGGAGCCATTGTCTGCTGTGGCAATCAATCACAGCTCAGTTTCTATTCTGCCACAGGTCATTGATATGAGCTCTGAGCTGTTATTGGTTACTATAGGCAACGAGTATAGTACAGCTTAGATGTGAGGTAAGATGTGAAGTAAAATGTGAGGTAATATGAGGTATTATGATAACCACCATAGACAGGAGCCACTGTCTGCTGCTGCTGTGGGAGTTGGAAGCTGAGCCGTGATTGGTTGCTGTTCTGCCACAAGTCCTTAATACGAGTTCTGAGCTTTGATAGGTTACTATAGACAATGAATATAATACAGGTTAGGCTGTGTTCATGCACAGTGTTTTGTTTGTATTAACACATGCGTTTTCATCACCACAACTGAGAAGAGGAGATATGCCTAATTACATTGTCGTGAACATTGCATTTACAAAACGCAAGCGTTAACATATACATGTTAGTAAAGTGTTAATGTGTATGTTAACATTTTGTTAACATATACAATTTTGTAAACACAATGTTGACAGCAATGTAACTAGGCAAATCTCCTCTTCTCAACTGTTGTGATGTGTTTGGAAATGCATGCGTTAATACAAACAACGCAGAGTGCATGAGTGACAGCCAATAAATGTGAGTGAGAGACAGACTGGGAGAGTGAGAGACAGACGGAGAGAGTGAGAGTCAGGCAGGGAGCATGAGTGAGTGACACGGAGACAGCCAGTGAGTGTGAGTGAGAGACAGACAGGGAGAGTCACAGAGAGACAGGCAGGGAGAGTGAGTGAGTGACAGACAGGGAGAGATGGATGCATAGATAGATATATATTATTTTTTTGTTAACCAATTCTACTTTATTATAACTAAGGGCAGTTATTTACTATGCCAGGCACCTTCGGGATCTACAGCTAGTATAGTTATATTAAAATATTTGCCATAACTTACTTATCAGTGTACTTCATTATTGTGCGATTGCTGTGTGAACTCGGGGGAAACGTGTCAGCACAGCCACATAGCAGTGACCGGAAGACATCATAGTATCATAGTATATAAGGCTGGAAAAAGACGCAAGTCCATCAAGTCCAACCTTTAAGAATTAAATAAATGTTTTATCCCCATAACCTGTGATATTTTTTCTCTCCAGAAAGGCATCCAGGCCTCTCTTGAACATGAACATAGAGTCCGCCATAACAACCTCCTGCGGCAGAGAGTTCCACAGTCTCACTGCTTTTACAGTAAAGAACCTTTGTCTATGTTGATGGTAAAATCGCCTCTCCTCTAGGCGTAGAGGATTCCCCCTTGTCCTGGTCACAGCCCAGGTATAAAAAGATCTTTGGAGAGATCCTTGTACTGTCCGTTCAGGTATTTGTACATTGTAATGAGGTCTCCCCTCAGTCGTCTTTTTTCTAAACTGAATAATCCCAAATTTTTTAATCTGTCAGTGTATTCTAGTTCCCCCATTCCCCTAATAATCCTGGTTGCTCTCCTCTGCACCCGTTCCAGCTCTACTATATCCTTTTTATACACTGGTGCCCAAAACTGTACACAATATTCCATGTGTGGTCTGACCAGGGATTTCATAACACCTCTGCAGCTCCATTAGCTGATCACTCCATGCCATAACAGCTTTGCATGGAGGGATGGAAGGAAAGATGAATGCAGCCAAGTACAGATGTATCCTGAATGAATATCTCTTCTAGATGCTCCGGACCTCAAACTGGGACAAACCTTCCAACAAGGTGAAAACCAAAAAAAGTGCATGAACACAAATGCCAGAAACCTCAGAAAAATGGAGGAACTGGAACTCTTAATGTTGAATCGCAAAAATGACTGTAGTGGATATCAGCGAGACATGGCTGGAAAATAGCTTTAACTGAGCTGTTACTATAGATGGTTATAATATTTTAGAAATGATTGTGTGAATAAAAAAGCGGGAGGGGTTTATTAATATGTGAAATTGTGCCTCAAAGCTGTCTTGCGAGATGACATTGGTGACGCAAATGAAAATGTGTAGACCCTATGGGTAGAGATAAGGGGAGGGAAAAAGAATAATAAAATATTACTAGGGGTTTGTTATAAGGCTCCAAATATAATGGAGGCAGCAGAGGAACTGCCTATACTGCCTAACTTCTGTGGTGGGGAAAATATTTGAGGGGTTTGTTAGAGATGCCATCCTAGAGTATCTCACTGTACATAATCTTATAACCCAGCGTCAGCATGGGTTTATGAGAGATCGGTCCTGTCAGACTAATCTGATTGGCTTCTACGAGGAAGTAAGTTCCAGACTGGAACTGGGGGACGCTGTGAATGTTGTATATCTGGACTTTTCAAAGGCATTTGACACTGTGCTGCATAAAAGGTTGATACATAAAATGAGACTGCTGGGAATAGGGGAAATCTGTGTATTTGGTAAGTAATTGGCTTAGTGATAGAAAACAGAGGATGATCATTAATGGCACATTCTCAGATTGGGTTGACGTTACTAGTAGAGGTCAGAGGGATCAGTATTGGGGCCACTTCTTTTTAATATTTATATTAATGACCTTGTAGTGGGTTTACACAGTCAAGTTTCAATATTTGCAGATGATACTAAGCTGTGTAAAGTAATTAATACTGAGGTTGAGAGTTTAGCCAGAGCCCAGACCTAAATCCAATAGAACATGTCTGGAGAGACTGGAAAATGTCCAACATTCGCCATCCAACCTGTACTGGAACTGGACATATCTGCAAGGAAAAGGCAGATGATCCCAAATCCAGGGAGGAGAAACTTATAGCATCTGCCCAAGATGTCTCATGGCTGCACCAGTTAGAAAGCTTCTACTACTCAACACTGAGTAAAAGCTCTGAATGCCTTTGACCATGTAATATTTTAGTTTTACTTATTAAATAAATTAGCAAAAAAATATCTACATTTCAGTTTTTTCTGCCAGAATGGGGACAGATTGAACATTAATGGGAAAAAAAAACCTTTTTTGATCTTACCAATTGGCAGCAATGAATCAAAGATTGAAAATAACTTTCTGCACATACCATATGCTGCCTGCAGACACGTATAGTAACATTGCTTAACTACTGCAGAAAATATAATAATAATTACCCAACAATCGGCAATACAGTCATAGGGCCCTACAATATACAATAGTTATAATTCAGTGAAAAGAGATCTAAACTGGCAGCTGTCTCTTTGAACACAACGAGGGATCGGCATCACCAGAAGTTGGCTCTGGAACATTTTCCCACGAATATCCTCTTGCATGGAAGTGATACCGGGTGCACAATGTGGTAATTGAATAAGGCAATATATCAGCCATGTGAGAGAAAAGAAATATGGCACTCACCAGTATAAATTCACTTATTTACTCAAATAGGAGCACGGTAAATTGGACATGCCGGACACACCACAGAGAACTATGTGCCATTTTGCACGATGTGCGCCTGCGATGATGTCACAGGCTTGAGGAAGCGCACATCGCACAAAATGGCGCATAGTTCTCCCATTTACCCTGCTTCCATTTGAATAAAGAATTGAATTTATACCGGTGAGTGCCATATTTCTTTTCTCTCACATGGACTAATATAGTCATAATCTTTCTGACGTAGCCATTATAGTCACAGTACCCCTACACTAGCTAATTTAGTATCAATGGCACTTATAGTTGCCAATACAGTAAAATCTTCTAAACAGTAGCCAATAAAATAACAATGTCCCAACAGTAGACAATATAGTAAGGGTGCTCTTATAAGAGTCAGTATAGTAACAGCCCCCCTCTCACAGTTGAAAATAGAGTAAAATGACCTAAACAGTGGCCAATAGGGTAATGGTGTCCTGACAGTAGCCAAAATGGTTACACAGTAGACAGTATAGTAATGGTGCCCCCACAATAGACAATATAGGTACAGTGTTTACACAGTATCTTATATATTCACAATGCACCTCGCACAGTAGCCAATAGTCACAATTTCTCCACAGAAGCCAAATCACAGTGTCTCTCAAAGCAACCAAGTCACAGTGTTCCCACGCAGCAACCAAGTCAAAGTGTGCCATTCAGTAGACTCACAGATTATTATTTGTTGTGAACCGATCAAAAAATAACACTCCCATAGGAAAAATAAAATACTTATTTACTTTTTCTCTCTTCTCTTTTTGCTGTTACCGACTAGAGCAGCAGTGCAAGTGACATGTGATGATATCATGTGTCCACCAGCACCGGTTCAGGTCTGGCCATAGGTCTTCACAACATCTCCTGCATCTTGCGGGCTGCAAACTGGTGAACAGAAGAACCGAAACTGGGAAAGGAGTACTGGGACTGTGGAGCCAGGGGCCCCTTCTCAGACTGCAATCATGGTATAGCAGCCTTGTGTGCTGGCAAGAGACAGTGAAACTTCACACCAACAAATGCACCAAACTTTTTATATACAAAAGAAATATAAGTTATCAAACTTGAAAGAAAAAGAGGGATATCCACTACGGCTCTCAAAGATATATAAATTGAAATTTTTTGAAATGTCAACTCTCCCTTTACTAATCCATCCTATGTCCTATCTCCTGTCTGTTATCCAGTAAGCATCAGATATATACCAAGTTCCAGGTTTCTCTGCAGCCACTTTCACCTTAAACCTTGTAAATGAGATAGCGGCTGATGGCTGGTTCAAGCAGCAGAATTTATATTTATTAAATAATCTATTAGATTATTTTATATTGTTTCCTTATAAAGAATGGCAACCTCTTGTTTCAACCCCTTCATCCTCATAGACTGTAAGCTCTTGTGAGCAGGGCCCTCACTCCTATTGTACTATATAACTGTTTGTACTCTGTAATGTAATATTATACTTGTATATCTCCCCTATGATTTGTAAAGCACTAAGGAATTTGGCGCTATATAAATAAAGATTATTATTATGAGACTGCTGGGGCTAGAGACAAAAATGTGTGTTTGGGTAAGTAATTGACTTAGTGATAGAAAACAGAGGGTCCTCATTAATCGCAGATTGGGTGGAGTGCCACAAGGGTCAGTACTGGGGCTACTTCTTTTTAATATTTTTATTAATGACCTTGAAGTGGGTTTAGACAGTCAAGTTTCCATATTTGCAGATGATACTAAGCTGTGTAAAGTAATAAATACTGAGGTTGATAGTTTAGCATTACAGAGGGATTTGTTGAAGCTTGAGGAATGGGCAGAGAAATGGTTGATGAGGTTTAATGTAGACAAATGTAAAGTTATGCACTTTGGCCATGGAAACAAAAAGTACAGTTATGTTCTAAACAGTCAATTACTTGGTAAAACTGCAGCTAAAATAGACTTGGTATTGGTGGATGGTAGACATAATTTTAGGGAGCAGACCAGGCATCTGCTGCTAAAGAAATTAAAATTATGGGATATATCAAGAAAGGAATAGATTCTTATGATAAGGACATAGTTTTGCCCTAGTACAAATCACTGGTCAGACCATACATGGAATATTGTGTACAGTTTTGGACATAGGAGAACTGGAATGGGTGCAGAGGAGAGAAACCAAGATTATTAGGGGAATGGGGGGACTAGAATTCAATGACAGATTACAAAATTTGGAGTTATTCAGTTTAAAAAAAAAGATGGATGAGGGGAGACCTCATTACAATGTTCAAATACCTGAATGGTCAGTACAAGGATCTCTCCAAAGATCTTTTTATACCTGGGCCTGTGACCAGGACAAGAGGCATCATCTACACCTAGAGAAGAGGTGGTTCTTCTATCGCCATAGACAAAGCAAAGGTTCTTTACTGTACGAGCAGTGAGGTTGTTATGGTGGACTCTTTGTACATGTTCAAGAGAGGTCTGGATACCTTTCTGGGAGCAAAAATATCATGGATTACTGGAAAAAAACATTTGTTTAATTTTTAAAGGTTGGACTTGATGGACTTTTTCCAGCCTTATATATTCTGATACTATGAGTATTTTGGGAAACAGGTTGCTGTTTTAGTTTCTGTATTTTTAATGCCGCCACGTGAGTCCACTACACGTGGAAACCTGGAGCCGGCCCTGGATGCTGCCACCTACTGGATACAAGTGGGGACATTTATCATGCCCTCTATGCCGTACAAGGCATGACAGATTCACAATTCTTGGTTAGGAAATTGCATCTTTGTCCCCCTTTGCCCCCTTGCTCCACTTTTCTGAAAAGTGGGTGGGGTACAAGGTGAGGACACAACCCTACTAGCCCTACCCTAGTCCAATGATATTCAAGAATGTTTCATTAAGTTAAAAAATGTAAATGATAAAAGAAAGGCATACACCCTAAAAAGCATAATCATGTAGGCAGGTGTTCCAAACACAGGTATACCCCAAGATGGGATGAATAAAATAGAGCATATCTAATATATAAAGCTGTGTTTGTGTGTATGTATGTCCGCTAAAGGAATCTGCACCGTCGCTTTTACGGTCACCAATTTTTAGACAGCCTCTCTGTGACTCGTCATAGAGTGGGAACGTCATAGAGATGCCTTTGAGCTGAAATTTTCACCCCACACTTTCCAAAATCCACGTATTACCCACTATATTCAGGAGGCATTGCCTGCTGCTAAGGCAGTTGGAAGCTGAGCCGTAATTGTTTGCTGTTCGGTCACACGTCATTAATAAGAGCTCTGAGCTTTGATAGCTTACTATAGGCAATGAGTATAATGCAGCTTAGGTGTGAGGTAAGATGTGAAGTAATATGTGAGGTAATATGATAACCACCATATACAGGAGCCATTGTCTGCTGTGGCAATCAATCACAGCTCAGTTTCTATTCTGCCACAGGTCATTGATATGAGCTCTGAGCTGTTATTGGTCACTATAGGCCAGTGGTGGCGAACCTATGGCACGGGAAAAGCGAGAAGGTGTTGACAGAAGTTCATTATCTTTGGAGGTCCTCCTGTTGGACCCAGCATTCTTCCTCTAGAGGGAGATGCTGGTGAGAAGCTACAATGAGAGTCTGAATTTGCCCTCCTTCTTTCAACTGTATTGATGGGCTCAGGCTGCCAATACAATTGAAAGATGTTGAAGAACAGGTAGCAGTAAGTTACTGCTTAAAATGCCATGTTGGCACTTCACGGTAAATAAGTGGATTTTGGTGGTTGCTTGGGCACTCGGTCTCTAAAAGGTTTGCCATCACTGCTATAGGCAATGAGTATTGTACAGCATAGATGTGAGGTAAGATGTGAAGTAAAATGTGAGGTAATATGACGTATTATGATAACCACCATAGACAGGAGCCACTGTCTCCTGCTGCTGTGGCAGTTGGAAGCTGAGCCGTGATTGGTTGCTGTTCTGCCACACGTCATTAATATGAGCTCTGAGCTTTGATGGGTTAGTATAGGAAATGAATATAATGCAGCTTAGGCTGTGTTCACGCACAGTGTTTTGTTTTTATTAACACGTCCGTTTTCAAACACATCACAACAGCTGAGAAGAGGAGATTTGCCTAATTACATTGTTGTCAACATTGCATTTACAGAATGCAAGCGTTAACATATACATGTTATTAGAGTGTTAATGTGTATGTTAACATTATGTTAACATACACATTTTGTAAACACAATGTTGACAGCAATGTAGCTAGGCAAATCTCCTCTTCTCAACTGTTGTGATGTGTTTGAAAATGCATGCGTTAACAGAAACAAAAATGAAATGTGTGAACGCAGTCTTAGGTGTGAGGTAAGATGTGAACTAATATGTGAAGTAATATGTGAGGTAATATGATAACCACCATATACAGGAGCCATTGTCTGCTGTGGCAATAAGCAACCAACCACATCTCAGCTTCTATTTTGCTACAGGTCATTAATATGAGATCTGAACTGAGTGAGGTAGAGTGAGTGACAGAGAGACAGGCGGGGAGAGTGAGACAGGCAGGGAGAGTGAGACAGGCAGGGTGAGTGAGTGACTGAGAGTGGCAGCCAGTGACTGGATTCAATGTAAATATGGCCGAGTTGCTGGAGATGGGGAAGAGAATGGTGGGTCCCCACAACACCCATTCCATCAAGACAGTCCAGTTATTAGAAGTGAACTGTAAAGTTGTGCTCACAGTCACATTCTTTATATCTAGTTTGTTTGAGGCACCACTTGTGGACCCAAGGTCTTATAGTAAATGACTCTGGATATGTTTATTTGCAGACTAGATATACTACACATGTTTATCTTACATTAGCTATGTTTCATGCATTTTTCATTATGTGTTTGATATGTTAGATAAATGTAGCATTTTTTCATCTAACTTGTGCGGTCGCACCTCGGAAGATGGGTGCTAAATAGGATTTGGGTTCCCACCCCAAGTAAATACAAATTAACAATAATCCAAGCACTTCTTTAGAAATGATGCCAAGTGATGTATTTATTTACATAAAAAAAGGATCAAAGTCATTCTGTGAGGTTTCAGCCAATCACAGGCCTTTGTCAAACACTACAAGATATAAAGGATATATATACATGAGACAAACATATAGGACTTGTTGCAACATGATGCATATTCCATACAGAGTGTATAAGTACGAGTTAGCCAAAGCAGTATCATAGTTATAGTATATAATGGTATACAACAGAATACATGGAGATAAATTGTATAGGTAGCCTTGTGTGTCCCCTATTACTTGTATGAGGTTGCATAGTCGGCAGTATAACAAATTCTGTATAGTAACCTAAAGAGACAAGGAAATAGGCAGAAAAATCAAAGAAATCATATTTATCGAATCGTTAATGTGATAGGATGTAGTTGGACAGCACAGTGGGTGTCTGGTATAAGGGATGGCGTGCTGTGTACTAATGGCCGCCGCAGCATTTAAGTGCGTGAGTGCGTCAAAAGGGTTAGGGGGGAGGGGAACAAGGGGACCACATAGAAAGGCTGGCCCGATGGGGAGGGGGAATGTTGTGTCCTACGGGGAATGTATAGGGAGTCTATGTACAGGTGATCTTACCGACTTAAGAGTGAGAAGGCCTACGGTCTCTGTGGAAAAAATTAGGATATGTATTAGATAAGGCAAGGTATATAGTCAGAATACAACAAGCAATTATATGAAACTCGAAATTTCATAATTACTGTTCATGCCTCTAGGTTCCAAGCTCTGCAAGGAATGAATCAAATAGGATTCTTGTTTTTTCAGAAGCTGAATGCTGTTGCCTCCTCTTCTTGGTCTCGGTACGTGTTCCAATATTTGGAAGCATAACTGAGCCAAATTATGACTTTTAGCATGAAAGTGAAATGGGACTGGTAGTAAGAGGTTGTTTGTTCTAATTGCTGATTTGTGTTGATCTATGCAGTCTCCTATTCTTCAAGTAGTTTCCACTACATAGACTAGACCCCAAGGGCATTTGATGAGATAAACCACAAAGTTTGTATCGTAGGTAAAATAGCCCTTTATTGGGTAGGACTGTCCAGTATGGGGATGGAAGAATTGATCTCCCTTTAGGACAATGGTGCACTGGGAACATGAGAGATATAGGAATGTCCCTTTTCTGGGTGTCCGTAGAAATTATTGCCATGATGTTTGTGTGTTGGAACCTATGTCTGCCCTGATGAGGGAATCTCTAAGGTTCTTGGGGCATCTGTAGCACGATACCAGGGGATTTTTGAAATTATGTGATGTCTGGTAAGGCCCTTGTTAGGATCGACCAATGTCGCGTTAGGATCTGTAAAATTTAGTTGGAGACCGGATGGTGATTGGACTGGTACTCTGGGATTGGATGAGGTGCGGCTTGGTGTGTTAGTGTGGGCTAACATGTTGTTTTGGATGGTATGTTCAGGGAACCCCGTTCCCTGAATCTATGTGCCATTTCTTGAAGACGGGTGGTTTGTAGTGTAGTATCACTGACCAAAAGCCTAACTCTAGTGAATTGGGAATAGCCTGTATAGTGGAAGGTGAGTGGCAGCTAGTAAAATGTAGAAGGCTTTTGCAGTCAGTGTCTTTTCAGAAAAGATCCAAGGAGAGATATCCCGTGCAATTTTTTGTGACTGTGGTGTGCAAAAAACTGATGGTATTGGGGTCGTGGTGTAGAGTAAATTGTAGTTCTGGGTATATAGAATGGGGCAATCCCAGATACAGAATGTACCTTTTTTACATGATGGCATGTTGACTGAAGAGAGAATGGTGGTAGAGAAAAAATGTTTCCAAATAGTCTGTATAGCAATTTGCGGAATGCAGTGCAACATTTGAGCCCATAACCATAGTTAGAATTGATCCTGGAACATGAAGTAGTTCAGCTTCAGGAACAAAGAGAGTAACTCAATGTAGAGGGAATGTATCAAGTTGATACATGGGGCAAAAGGATAGTCATTTTTGTAGTAGATCTATTTGGGCTGGAGAGGATATGTTAATGGTAAGAGTTTGGGAGTTAGAGCTGGAAGCGTGTTGTCTTCGTGGGTCTTTCTCTGGTTGGGTCGCCTGTCACCCTGCTTCCTCTTCTTCCTCGTGTTCTCAAACGCTAATCTAAAAAGATGTGGTTGTCGTTGGAACATGGAATTTTCTGGATCTGAGTCCGAAAATGATGACTCTTTCGATGATTATCTGTTGTAGTTAGGTCCATGTCTGGAGGGAAAGTTGTTGTGCCATTTGTATGCGGTGTCCCAAAGGAACTAGCGCCTCTTAGCTGCCTCGACAAACTTGTGGTGTTCACTTAAATGTTTAGAGAATTGTTCTTTTTGTTGGGTAAATTCCTTTGCTGCAAGTGTATCTGATAGCTGTTGTTCAATTGTCATCACCTGTTACTTAAGTTATCCTACTTCCTTGTTAAGGGGGGATACTGTAAGTGTCATAAGATCAAGTGCACATTTGTTAAGGATGGATTCAAACTGTTTGCAGTATGTTGTGTTATCACAGAAGATCGTGGGTCGCAGTGGTACTCGTAGTACACGTGGTATCCTTTCAACTTTAATGTATTCCACAAGAGTAGCGTAGTGTAATTCGGAATTAGTGCGTTTCTTGGAGACTCGTTCCAGGTCCCGAGTTTGCAAAAAACTTGAGATACTATAGCTTCTCTTTCTTCTTGGTAATAGGATAAAAAGGGACTTGTCATGATTCTTCAAGTGCTGAACTGTAAGGGTTATATAATCTGAAATGTCACAGACTGACTTTGATTGTTTTCTATGAGAATAAATACATCACTTGGCATCATATCTAAAGGAGTGCTTGGATTATTGTTAATTTGGTTTTGTAGCATTTTTTCAGTATGAAAAATGATAGCAATTTTATTAACACTCTGGAGTTGCTAAATATTGTGGATATAAAATATTTAGGCTATATACCTGCTGTTCCTACTTGTTTTACCATTGATTCAGGTACTGCTAATCCTTTCCTGTTGATCTTCACCTTCGATAAGGTGATACCGAAAAACGATGCCAGGATGGTTGGCAAATGATAGTTGATTCATAACTATGGATTACTATGTGGATAATAGAAGTGGCATCATATTTTCCATTCTCAGTTGAGTTATTATGGTATTGCAGTTGAATTATTATGAAGGATTATGTAAGACTTATGTCTGAGCAATTTGCTGAAAAGTATTTTACTAATAAAGTAACATTCTTTGTTCATACTTATTTCTCTTCTGTAGATGTTTCTTCTCTCACTCACTGAAGGCTTGTTTGTTCTCCTTGCAGAAACAATAAATTCTTTCCTGAACCGCCTGATGACTCAGTACACATCTGAGTACTCATCTGTACTCATCTAAGTAATTATATACACTTATTTATCTTCAGAACTTGTTTTAACCACTAAGGAAAACAAAAATAAGAGGTACACTGAGCCATGAGATTACACTGCAAAGAGGTTTAACCGATCGGCAGTGATAGTTAGAAGAAGCCTCTACAGAAGAGAAACGAAGCAACATTTTTGAAGGTAAAAATTAATGTCCAATAATATATTATAGATTCATATATTATAGATTCATAGCCAGCTACTGTATCAATTGAGCAATAAAGTATAAGGGGGAAGGAGTGTGGAAGGGCCACACAGTGGGATAAGGAGAGAGATAAAGGCTTCAACACAAGATTGGTGTAAGGGTTGTGAGTGAGAAAGTTTGCCGTGATGGAGGACTCATATGAGCCATGGAGATACTGATAAATCTGTATGTAGGGTGATAGTATCAATGCCCTCTCAAGATTGCATCATTAAAACAGCTGGAAGGTGTTAGTGCTGATCGCCTCAATTCGCTCAACCAACATCAGTATGTTAATTCTATTTTTGACTGCTGTAAAAGTCAAGTCAGATGATTTCCATTTCACCGCTATGTGCATTCGAGTTGCCAGTTCTATGAATTGAATTAGTCAATGTGCTTTATTTTTTACCCTAACTGGCTTATCTCCCAGCAAAAGAACTGCTGGGGTCACTGGCATTGCAGTACCTAATAGGGACTGTATGAGGGTTTCATAGGGAATTACATTGTTCCAGAGAGAGGCAACTATAGGGCTATGCCACCAGATATGGGCCATGTCGCTCAAGGCACTACAGCTCCTGGAACAAGTGTTGGGTGGATGGGGATACATATGGTGATACGGACTGTTACATAGAGGGAGGTTTCCGTTAGCGAAACCTGTTGGCTATCTTTAGCTATGGTTGTGGAGCAGTGTCTCCATCTCGACAAAGAGAACTGGAAGCCCAGGTCAGCTTCCCACTGTTCCAAGAAGCATGACTTAACGTTCAGGGGAGGAGCATTAAAGATAGAATATAAGAGGGAGATCGTCCCTCTACCAAACCGGTCATGTATACAAATATTTGCAAAATCTGTACAGGAGTCCGAGGATGTACCCTGAGGTATAGAATGTGATTGAGCCTAAAGACTTCGGAGGGAGGGACCTCATATTTTGCACTAATTTTATTTCTCGACAGAAATTTGCCCCAGGACATCAAGTGCCGCATATGGACAATGCCGCTGTGCTGCCCACCATCTGAAATCCCCTTGTTCCAGTCCTAAAGGAAAGACAGGATTTTAGGATAAAGGTCACAATAGGGAAGGGTTGGATTAAAGTTAATGTTGGATTCTAAGAGAGCACCATAGATTTAAAGAATGAAATGGTAAAGGTGAGGATGTTGGTACAGAGGGTGGCAAAACAAGCTTGGTAAAGATACCGGCTGGAGTAATTGGGATTCCCGTGTGATGCATCTAGGCCTGTTTTTAAATGTGGCTGTAGGGGGAAAATTGGGCTATTTGATAAGTGTTATGTTTAAACATGTGGAGTATGTGACATGTGCAATATGTGACCGCTTATTATTCCAAACAAATTTAGAGACCTGGGAGTGTATATATAAGTTTGAACAGGAATGGGCAGGGATCAAAAGAGATATTGAGAACCTTGGCAATGTCACCATTTTAATGGTGTGGATACAGACAACCCAGGAGAGGGTCGGTTTAGACCGGTTATTTATATCAGTTTGGATTTGCTGTAGTAGTAGGGAGTAGTTCCAGACGAATAGTGTCGATCTATGAGTTGTATTTCCAAACATGTGATATAGTGTGGCTGTATTTTAAAGCTAATAGAGGCTACCAGGGCCTCCTGTGTCCTAGGTGGGATATGTAGGCAGAGGGCCTCTGACTTAATGGACTTAACGCTGTTCAGGAGATGCAGTAGGTTTGGTAGGGATGTGTTGGGGGCTAGAGATTGACAGGAGTAGGTCATCTACGAAAAGGCTTCTGTCAGTACATTTTAAAAGCCTAATTATGCGAAGAGCAAAAGGGTAACAATGTTTTGAACTTTTGCCTTTCAGGCTCTATATCTCCCCATCCCCTACAGCTTTGAATATGAGACTGCCATAATTTTTTAGACAGTCATCTTGGATATCTCATACATAAATTAGATTAGCAACTATTGAGAACTATTTTTTCCTTCTTGTTTACTACAAACTACAGTCCTCACGTTCCCTAGCAGCTCAGTGTGTCATAAAGTTGGATCCTTAGTGAGAGGTCAGAAATCCATAGTTATCTCTACGCAAAGTCTGTCTAATAAGTAACAATTTCGGAGTCAACACGTCACCTCATAACAAGGTTTATCAGGTTAAGTGTGACAAACATGACAGTGATGATGGCTCTTTGTTATAGGGAATATGAATAAGCATATTCCAGAATGGAATAAGGAAAACAATGCCTCTTGTAATACCTTGTAAGGCAGCCACCTTAACATCAAGCATGTCTTTCAGGAAATCTTGTGACATGATGCAGTATTAAACCCAAACCAGAATATCTTTTCCAAAAGGAACAGATTCACAACTGTAGACATTGCTGTTTTTATGTCTTTTCATCTCATCAGTACAGTGTAGGGAGCTAGTTTAGCTGAGTGAGAGGCTTGTGACTAGGGTCTTTTTACGGAGACTTTGCAGGCATGTCTTGTAAGTATATGGACCGTTATAACCAGTGATGCTCCATTTGGGGATTCTGAGAAATATGCAAATATATTTTCCTGGATGGGATGATAAAAACAATGCCTCTTTAGCTACCTTGTATGGCAGCAACCTAAACATCAAGCGTGACTTTCAGGAAGTTGACTGAAGCGGGATTAAAAGGGTTATCCCTTTTTCCTTCTCTAATTAATGTTCACAAATTATAACCCCCAGTGATGTTTACACAATAAAGATAATTTTAACCTCTTTTCTTTACAATTGTACTCAGTTTATTGCTGTTTTAGCTCCTATAACTCAGTGATGGTCAGTGTAAAATTCCAGAGTGTGGATGGGGACTCTCTAATAAGGCACATTATGATCCCTGACTGACAATGTGGTTAGATTATCAGGATACAGGTTTATCTACACTTTGATTTAGCTACTGAACATTCTACTAATATCTGACACATCTGACAATATCTGAACAAGGAATATGAGAAATCAGAGATGAGATCCATGAGATGGATATAACACACAATGACACTTTGCTAATTCAGCTATTACACACAGATAGTCAGCTCTGCTACATGCCTCCTTCCCTTTAAAGATCTTATTTGTAGCTTGTAGAGTAAATCTGTGCATGTTGCTTGCCAGCACGAAGTGTCTTTGACAGTCTATGTCTGAGCTCATCTTGTAATGGAAGGGGCAGAAATCACACTGCATCGAGTAGACAGGAGAAACAATTTATGAGAAGAATCTGTTCTGATTTTTATTTATGATAAAAATCAGAAGATTTGCAGCCAGATCCCGGGGCAACCGAAATTGTGTACACCAGGACTGATAGACAGGTTGTAATTATATTCTTGAAATGCTGTATTTTTGTTGATAACAGTGAATTAGAGATTATGTTATTTTATTATCATGATTATATTTAAGAACCTTGCCTTCGTGATTTCAAGGTGGCTGCTTTACAAGATAGCTAAAGAGGCATAGTTTTCCTTATTCTATCCTAGAAAACATATTTGCATATTTCCCAGAATCCCCTAGTGCAGTGATGGCTAACCTATGTCACTGGTGCCAGAGGTGGCACTCAGAACCCTTTGTGTGGGCACTCAGGCCATCACCAGAGAAGACTCCAGGTATCTTCCTGCAGTCCCAGACAGCCCAGGACTTGCTGTGCACAGAGCTATTTTAAAGTGACAGCTGTACCTGGGACTATTTTCTGTTTTATTGGT
This sequence comes from Engystomops pustulosus, assembly GCA_019512145.1. Lineage (NCBI taxonomy): Eukaryota > Metazoa > Chordata > Amphibia > Anura > Leptodactylidae > Engystomops > Engystomops pustulosus. The sequence goes on along the minus strand of CM033642.1, from coordinate 43,785,623 downwards.
CCCCTCAGGGTGCTGGTATCAATGAAAACTGTGACAGAGAAGGGAGTATAAATCACAAATGAAATTTCTGTGTTGGCACTTTGCGATAAATAAGCGGGTCTTTGTTGTAGTTTGGGCACTCGGTCTCTAAAAGGTTTGCCAACACTGCCCTAGTGGACGCCTACAAGGCAGCCTAATTAGCAAAGTTGCCGTAAGGAGAGCTCTTACTTCCCAATGCTTTGTTATAGAGATCACAGCATTGTGCATAACATAGGTTGGGAATGGTAGGCCTTAAAAAAAAGGTGAAGAAGCCTCAACTTCAATATAAGAATCTCAGGCTAGAGTTTGAAAAGAACACAATGTGGACAGTAGGAGATTGGAAATGGCTGATAGAGAGATGAGATTAAAGTCTGTAGCATGGCTCTCATCAGTGATAATGGGTCTGGGTGAATCAAGATAAAGGGTATGGATGAAGAAATTGAAGAAGTTCAGGGTAGGGTTGATGATATAGGATTTGTAGATGATATAGGATATAGATTGTTGCTTTTCCATAATCTATGTTGGTCTCAATTCTGAGCTTTGTGAGTACCCTAATATAAGAATTACTTAGTACACTAGATTACTATGGGTATGAAAAGAACAACAGTGTTCCCGCCACACAACGACCCAAAGCCTATGTCAAGATTGGCAAATATATACAATTAAAAATTTAAATTTAGATTTTTAAGAGCAAAACAATAACCAGATTACAAGGTTACATAACAAGAATCTGAATAACTCTGCATTTACTGTGTTGCCTTTCTTTATTTCTTTGTATGTATATGAGGTTTACCATACTTTGTTGGCTGGCAACCATTTTCAACAAAGGATTATAGTTGGTTGCAGTGCTGCACTGCACCTCTTTGTTACATTATGTATGAAATAGCCAAGTTGATTGTCTATACAACAGAGAACCTATTAAAGAATTACTGTAATTGATTTAAACCAAAGCAAAATTTAAAAAAAACTTCATTTAATGAGATAATTGTAAAAGAACACTGGTCAAACAAAATAAGAGAACACTTTCAGATACAGTACCTGCAAGTTATTGATTTTATTCTAGAACCTGGTGCTAATTTTCTTAATTATCTGACAAACCCTATTTAACTGTCAGCCGAACTTTCCAATGTTTACTAACATTGCAAAAATGGTGTACCGTTCCCAAGTGACTGATACCCTATGTCTGCAGGTTGTCCAGATGAAGGCCAAAGGGGTGACCTTATCAGCCATAGCAAAAGAGGTTGGTAGTTCCAAGTTTGTGATTTCTAGAATATATCAAAAACGTATTTAAGTCCCCCAAGAAGGCTGGTCACCATTGAAAGACAAATGAAAGAGAGGACAGGATAATGTGGAGAATCTCCATGGGTAATTGTTTCAACACTGCAGCTGGAATTGTTCCCCAGTTCAGCACTGAATGGCCTAAGCCCACTATGCAGTGAGCAAACCTCTCATTAGCAGAATTCAAAAGGCTAGACTCACATTTGCTGAGGAGCATGTTGTGTGGACAGAAGAGAAGTGGTCTACAGTTTATTTTAGTGGTGAAAGCAAGTTTAATTTTTTTGGATCTGATGGGAAACATTATGTTTGTCATCAAACTGAGGAAAAACTGAAACAAAAGTATGTAAATAAACCAGTGTAGCCAGGAAGTGTCATTGTTTGGAGAATGTTTTCTGTAGCTTGAATTGGTCCTCTTATACAGCTACGTGGGAGAGTGAATGCAAGTGTGCAGAACCTTCTTTACAACACTTGGTCCTTCCTTGCGTTCCTCACTCAATCAGCCAGCAATTTTGATGCAGGATAATGCCCCCTATTACACAGGAAATGGGTAAAGCAGAAACAGAAAACATTGTAACAATGCAATGGCCAGCCCAGAGTCCTGATCTAAACCTAATAGAAAATTTTAGGAAAATTCAAAGTTATGGCCAAGAAACCCACAACAGTCACATAGCCGTGGAAAAGACTGGAAGAACAGTTGACCACAATCACACCAGAACATTGTGATTCAAGGCAAAGGCCTGTGCACTTCATACTGATTGGTGACTGTTGTAACCTTTAGAAAATGTACTTATAATATTTCTCTGTGCTACAGTCATTGCTGGTCACTAATTCTAATCATCAAGTTTTTTGCAAAATAAACGTTTTATGTTATACTTTGGTAATTTTGTAAACCACTGTTCTTGTGGCATGGTGTACCCCTTACAAATGTTGATCAATGGAGACTACATTATATCTGAAAAAATCAAGTGATCATACATTGTTCTCTAATTTTGATCTCCAGTGTGGAGTATATAAATTTAGCTGATATGGTCAGGTAAATGATTCTACAGAATATTGCTCTCTTCTTATCCTAAAGACTCCATTGTATGCTCCCTTTCTCCTTCCTAAGTTTATTTTCTTTCTCCACAGTTTTTGACCCAAAAATGCTAGAAACCACTGGGTTGTTTTGTCTCCGTCCAAGATGACCGTCTATTTGTCTATTACTTAGTTTATCCCACACTGTTTATTTGTTATGATGTCAATAGATTGGATAAATAAGAATGATTCACTTGTGATACTTTTGCATTACAGCGCTCTTGGAAGTACAGTTATTGCTTGTGCAAATAATCTTGAGAGGAAATGCTTATCTCAGGACTTTTTCAGCGAACAAGATCAAATCAGGAATTTTGAAAAATTGCAGTAAAAGGGATAATCTTAGCATAATAATACATACTTTCCATTATTGGGTTCTAAATGTATAGAATGATCACTTTAGTTTGATAATTACTATTTGATTGTTTCCAATTTCTGGAGAGAAAGTTAAATAAACTGTTTAATATCTTACTACTGCACCTGTTTTCCATCTTAATCACCAGGTTACTTCTCAGTTCTTTCCATCAATGCCTTCTATATGTTATAGCTTTTTATCTGTCAATCACTATGGCTGTATGGGGTCTTGCTTATTTCAGGACAAATGTAGTTTTTAATAGCACAATTTTTAGTTGCATGTGTCTTACTGGGGAACTTTTATTGAACATTTCTGCAAAGTATATTTAATAAAAGATCTGATATAGTTTCTTCTGTTAAAAAATCTGTATCTATTTTAATAACATAAAATTTATAGTTTTTTCAAAATGACCTTAATTTGCATAATGTTATTCTATTGGGGAAATAAAAGACTATTTCCATCATCACCTTCTAAGCGCCATGTGGCTATGTCAATGTGGCTATGTGAGGGTCTAATTTTTTGTGTGAGAACTTTAGTTTTATTTGTACACACTAAAGATTTTTCGCATACAGGATAAAAAGTTCTATAGTTTTGTAGCCTGGGTAGGTACAGGTGTAGAAGACAAAAATGGGCGAGAGATCTTCTGTATGTTGGTGTTTTTTTCCAACTTTATTTTAGATTTTTGTTTATCATATGTACAAAGTAATGCTAACTTACATTTGTCCCCAAAGAAATAGGGGACAGATGGAGGAAAGTATGACTAGGATTGTTTGTTGACTGCTACCATGGAGATGCATAGGTCTACATAGGTCTGTTCTGCTGTAGGCACAAAGGATACTTTTTTATTGAAGATTGTGTGCCCAAATATGTATTTATTGGAGGGATATTAGGTTTGCAGAGACCTTAACCACATTTAAATATTTTTGAGATATATCTCGTTTATCTTAATCCTGCAAATAAATTAATAAAAAAAATATAACAAATGCTTAGAAGGATTAGAAAAGGGCTTGGGAAGCTGTCTTTGGGATGTTTAGAGTTCAAATCCCAGCCTCGAGTTTATATTTTACTTAGTTATGCAAAAACAAACAAGAAATAAACATAGAAAGGAATGTAGCCCTGTTCACGGGAGGCTTCTGGACTGTGTCTTGCGATGAATTTTAGCAGCATTGGGTAAAAATAACTACTGGGGCATCAATAAAATGTGCAATTTGTGTAAAACATTTATTTCTTCCTATGTTACACGTAAATGACTTGCTGTTTGGATCTTTACAGATCCAATGGAAAGGCCCATGCTTTTCAGGGAGTGTTGACACATAAAAGGATACAGGGTGAAACACAGAGAAAAATTATTTGAAATACTAATATTGTAATTTATAAAAGAAAAAAAAACAGGTTATATAGCTATATAGCTTATATCAGTGAGTTGTCACCCTTAGTGAATATACAACACCCTTAAAGACCTTAAAAACTATTTTTTGTTGTACCACATCCAAAACTATGTCAGTATAAATGAGCATCAATTGCATCACTGACAAAGCAGGTGTGCCATACAAGGAAAAAGACTGGAAGTCATCGGTCTTACTCGTTTTCAAAAAGAATTGACAGTAATCATACCCACTGCACATATATACCCTGTTTCCCCGAAAATAAGACAGTGTCTTATATTAATTTTTGCTCCTCAAGAGGCGCTAGGTCTTATTTTCAGGGGATGTCTTATTTTTCCATGAACAATAATTTACATTTATCGTTGAAAAAAAAACCAACTTCTCTAACCTCCTTATGACTCTCCAAACTCTTTGAGTTTGCAGAATTTCTTGTGACTCTATTTCTATTAGAATCATTGGCCCCAATCTCTCGTGTTTAGTAAAAGCACTTTCCATAAATGACCCTTCTTATCCTGGTCGTAGCACAGAACTCAGTGATTTATCCCATGAAGTCTTCCCCATGTCACAACCTTCTGCAGCATTTAAAATATTTCCCAATATTATAGTATGGTGTGGGGGAGGCTGCTGCAATGACTGCCGCTAGGTCTTATTTTCAGGGGAAGGCCTTATATTTCTAAGCCATAGCAAAATTGTACTAGGTCTTACTTTCGGGGGATGTCTTATTTTAGGGGAAACAGGGTAGTAGGTCTTACTTTCGGGGGATGTCTTATTTTAGGGGAAACAGGGTAGCTTAGTTCCTTTGTTCTATGGAAGACTGAAAAATCTTCTGTCTGGTCTGGGGTCGTCTTCTGGGGCCGGTAATGTTTCTTCTCACCTTTCCCGCGATCCACCGAAGCTCCACTGCTACACACCGGCTGCCGGTGACAGCTCCGTGGGTGCCGGCGTCGCAGAGAATATGACGTCGGCACGCGGCTGACGTCATATTCTGTGAGCCGCCAGCGCTCAATGAGCTGTCACCGCCGGCCGGAGTGTAGCAGCGGAGCTTCGGTGAGAAGCTGTTGTAACACAACGTGGCCGCCTGGCCGTTACCTTGGACCCCTCAACGCTGCTCCCGCGGCCTCCCTGGCGCGCTCTCCGATCCCGCGGCCTCCCGGCACACTCTCCGATCCCACGGCCTCCCGGCGCGCTCTCCGGTCCCGCGGCCTCCCGGCACGCTCTCTCCGGTCCCGTGGCCTCCCGGCTCGCTCTCCGGTCCCGCGGCCGCCCTGTAGGCTTCCTGGTCCCGCGGCTGCCCGGTAGGCTTCCTGGTCCCTCGGCCTCCGGCTCTCCACACTGCTCCCAAGGCCACTCACCAAGTTGCTGCCCGGCCAGCACACTTCCTAGGCTCGCAGTATGCCTCCTAACCGACCCACACCACTGCAAGATATGTAAGTCCCTATATATGTATGTATAGTTAATGAATGTATGCTATATGTGTGTATTTGCTTACAGTATGTGCTGTATGTATGGAAAAGGGGTAGTCTTATACGGCGAATATATCTTAAACTCTATATTTTAACAGGAAAGTAGGGGGGTTGTCTTATACACCAGGTCGTCTTATACGCCGGAATATGTTATATATTAGTGTGTCTTTACTATTTTTCCTATGGATATGGCCAAATGCAAGATTGTTTAACTTTTTTGTGAATTCCTACTGACCCAACACAATAAATAATATGTCTTTGAAGCTTATCCCACAGTCTCGGCCTTAGTGCTTGGAATAAAGGATCTTTCTTTGGATAACATGATGTTCTCAGAAAGCTCATACTTATATATAAAAGTATGCAAAAGTAAAATTAAATGCCTTGTCCAATGCTCAAAGAAAAAGCAACATACCTGTAAGAAGTTGACACCTTTAAAGGGGTTTTCCCATGAAAGAAAATTCTCACATTTCAATCCCCTAGTGATGTTAACACAATAAAGATCATTTATAATGTTACTACAATGTTTTAGCTCCTATCACTCCATAGGCTGCTCAGTGCAAAATCCCAGGGTGTGGGCGGGGACTCTCTAAGCAGACACATTATGACCCATTTAGTTCTGTGGGGTGACAGTGTGGTTACATTATCAGGGTACATGTGTATATACACTTTCATCTGGCTTCTAACATTGAACTAACACACTAACACATAGAAAGAGAGAGCTGAGACAGATAAGAGATGATGAGTTCCACGATACCTATTACAAATAGGCTGACAGACTTTTACACTGTTACACTGTGAGCTCTGCTACATCTTACAGATATGTGACTGCCTCTCCCTTCCCCCAGATAACTTATCTCCTTGTAGTTTGCAGCCTCTCTCTCTGATCACAATTTCCTGGCAGGAAGTGATCAGTGAGTGTCTCTGAGCTCCGTGCAGGGGGCATGACTAGAGGCACACAGCAGAGAGAGACAGAAATCTCAGCAAGCACGGCTGTCACACAGAAATCCAAGATGGCGGCCAGACCCTAAGTCAGAAGTTACAGGATCGTGTCTAGGGGTAACTGAAATTGTGTACACCAGGACTTATGTCTGTTAAATGCTGAATTTTTGTTAATAACAGTGAATTAGAGAATGTGTTATTTTGTTATCCTGAGTACAGAAACTTGTCTTCGTGGGAATACCCCTTCAAGGGCATATTTTAGGGTCAGTGCCAAACTCACAAAAAGTCACGACAGGTTAGCAGCTACCTAATTGCATGCAACAGACCACAGCTTCCATCATGATTTTCAGGGCCCAACATACACAAATCCTGTGTCTCCCTGTCATACATCAATTCACATACATAACTACTAGACCAAAAGATTTTAACAGACCTCTGATACTATAAACCACTGTCAATATACCTGTCCTTTTAACATTAAGAATAACATAAAATATGACAGCGTGTTGCATTGTTTTCCAGCATCTTTCGACACATTTTCAAAAGTAACCCAAAATTAGATAACAACATACCCTAAACACCGGGCCTAATGGGTTAGCTGCTGCATAATAGCAGGCATTGGTAGAGTAGTGGATAGGATTATAGTAAATCTCATCCACACGCTGCAGAAAAAAACACTGTAGTGCAAAGTTACTCAATGGAAGGTGGAAATACACACTATAATAAAAAAAAATACTTCCAGCTGTATTCAGGACCATTGTGGCCTCTTGGTTGAGTAAATAGTCCCACATACCTGCCACAAACATCACTTACCGTTTTAATTAGTAGCAGCGGCTGTCTCCTTTCTCTGTGCTGGCCCGGTCCTGGTGGACCCTGGTGGCAAATCTTTTCCATGATGACTTCCATGATGCAGAATTTGCTGCCGTGATGTCATCCATTGCAGCACAATTCAGCCCTGAAAATACCACAGCCACTTCCAGTATAGTACCCCCTATATAACAAATATGCCCCCTATTGTGCTCCTGAATAAAATAAATTCAACACAACTGACCACACTCTGCCCCCTTCACATATATACACAATCTACTCCTCAAACCAGAATCGACCATGCTTTGCCTTATATATCTCTTGTGATTCAAAACTTGGAAAGTTGCCCCATGAACCGGAAATGTTATTTATGGCGCACAGCTTTCTGATGAGTGGTGTATAGTGCTAAACATAAAGCTGAAGGTGCGGGATCCAATTGTTATGAACCTGCATAAAAATCTATGGAGAATCACTGTACAGGTGGTCCCCTACTTAAGAACACTCGACTTACATACGACTCCTGGTTACAAACGGACCACTGGATATTGGTAATTTATTGTGCTTTAGTCCAAGGCTGCAATAAACAGCTGTAACAGTTATCACAGGTGTCTGTAAGGAAGCTTTAGTGTTAATCTTGATTCTTATGACAACCCAACATTTTTAAAATCCAATTGTCACAGAAACCAAAAAAAATTTGTCTGGATCTACAATTATAAAGTATACGGTTCCGACTTACATACAAATTCAACTTAAGAACAAACCTACAGACCCTATCTTGTATGTAACCCGGGGACTGCCTGTATTGATAACTTTTGAACCACAACAGTTATTGCCAATCTGATTTTCGCAATCAATTTCTGAGACAATTTGGCATGGATATGCTATATGACCACCTACATTGGAAAAAACTAGATATTGATTTATTATGGTGGCTTTCAAGATGGCAACTATGTTCCTGGCACAACCTAAAAGAATGTTCTGCTTAGTTAAGGAATAATTTTTCCTGACTAGTGTCACAGGTAACTGCCAGTACAAGTTTTGTTCTTATTTTTTTAAACCTTGATCTAGTTCAATAAGTTCTAGCTTTAGATGAACAGGTGAGATGTCAAACACTTTGAAATATTACACATTGAATTTACATTACACCTTTATTCAGTTTCACCTCAAAGGAAAAACATTCCCGAAAAAAAGAACAATAATCAGGTTATTGCATTAGGCATAATTTCATTTTTTTTACCTAAGTTTTATTAAAATTAGATAATGCAATACTTTTCCAAAATAAATTGAATTATATGACGTATTTTCCTGTTTATGTGGAACTTTATTACAGCAAGCTGCTTGTTGCCGTATGGTCTTTATTTAGCAAATAAAATATTGTAACCATGCACATAAAAATAATAATGTCACCATATGCATAGTTTTAAAAGGACTTCTTAGAAATTGCCTTGGTTACCATAGTTGTTAGTAACATGCAATACAACAACAAGAACAAATAAAAAACTTCAGATATTTAATTTTAATAAGGGTAAAATCTGCTTCTGCTAAACTTCAAATGGATGGCGTAAACTTATTGTGAAGAAATATTTCCATTATTTAAACTTTGAACACATATTGGATATTATGAGGCCTTGGGTTACTGAAGAGAAGTATATGGAGGACAAGAACCTCTGATATCGGTTTGCAATGAGTAACTTTTTTCTTAGTCTTGATAAATCTTCCAACAATACAGGCAGTCCCCTACTTAAGAACACCCGACTTACAGACGACCCCTAGTTACAAACGGACCCCTGGATGTTAGTAATTTACTGCACTTTAGCCTTACACTACAATAAAAAGCTCTAACACTTATCAAAGTTGTCTGAAATTAAGCTTTTTTGCTAATCCTGGTTCTTAAGACAAGACAGTCCAATTGTCACTGGGGCCAAAAAAATTTGTCTAGGGTTAAAATTATAAAATATACAGTTCCGACTTACATACAAATTCAACTTAAGTACAAACCTAAAGAACCTATCTTGTATGTTACCCGGGGACTGCCTGTACTTTTTTACCTGTAGTTGAAAATAGAATTCAAATAAAATTCAATGCAAGCCATGGGGTGTCCAGCAAATATTTCTTCGCTGTTAATGTCTCTCATGTCACTACTAGGGATGACCAACTATTGGTTGTGATAGCCCAACAGATTGTCACACAATAGTTGGGGTAGTGTGTCACATAATTTTGAAGCCCCCAGACTTCAAATTGACCATCAATGGTTCCCAAATATTCTGCATTCATTAGTAAAGAGGTTACAGTTCCAGTGGACAAAATAATTTTTTAGAAGATGGTGGGTGTAAGGATAAACCTTCACCATTTCTTAAACTGCTAATCTTGCTCTATATACCTATGGGTATATTCACACATAGATTTTTTAAATGAATTGGGTTGACATACCACTGCACTAAATGCAATACCTTTTAATGGATCAATGTCCATTATGGGGACAGGGACCGATTTGGCAAGCTCTGTGCGCTATATAAATAAAGGAATTATTATTATCATTAGTGAAGCTGGCAACTGATCTGTTCAAAAGCAGAGAAAGTCTTTGTCAGGACCATTTTTCATGGATCACCCATAGGCTATAATTTATCAGGATCTGTGAAAAATGATTGTCTGAATGAGACAAATTTGCTGTGCAAAACAGACATGCACTGAGAGCCCTCATCTCAAAGCTCAGTCTGTCTGCTGTGGATTTCATAGTTGGAAGACATCAAAATCTGCTTCAAAAAGCATACGATAACTTATATGAGTAAATGAATGTATGAGAAAAGCCATTTCCATTTCAACAACTACTACACAATTGCTGTTCCAGCTCGTGTTCCAAAATGCTCCTTCGCATAGCTGTTTGGTGCAGCATGGTGGCTCTGTGGTTTGCACTACAGCCTTGCAGTCCTGGGTTCCAATCCCATCAAGATTAACATCTGCAAATAGTTTGTATGTTCTCTCCTTGTTTGCGTGGCTTTCCTCTGGTTTCCTCCAAAACTGGTAGGTTGATTGGATTGTGAGCCCCATGGGGACAGTGACCGATTTGGCAAACTCTATGCAACGCTGCATAATCTGTGTGCGCTGTATAAATAAATGAGGTACAGAAAGGCGGACAAGGGGAGACCAGATAGCGCTCATAGAATAGTAAGGGTGTGAATTGCGGTAATGTTTAGGACAATTAGAGAGAGGCTCACCGGGTTTGGTTGTGCATGTGAGAATTCCGTGTGCACCGACCATGACAAGTACCATTCCTGCTATACTATATAAATAAAGGAATTATTATTATTTTGGTGGGGAGAGAGTTAACCCCCATCCTAAGGATAAGTCCTGAATATTAAACTCACTTAGGCCAGGAACACAGGTCAAACATTTTCAATGCAACTTTCCCTTTGACTTTTGTATTTCAAAGGTCAGATGCTGGAATTATTGACAATTATTAACATCCTGCAGATTCAAAACTTGAGGGTATTACTGCAGGCCCTTTATGCAGCATGTTGATATTATTTGTCTGATTCACATATGCCATGTCACTGTGGATTTGCCTCTAGTGATTTCATAAGAACATAGGACTCTCAACCTGTGGGTCCCTGGCCTTAAAGAAAGTTATCGATCTATATGGGAAACACTGTTCATTTTTGCCTACACATGCAATCTGCTTTTTTAGCTTGCACTATGGATCAGCAATATATTGGGGCTCATTTACTAAGAGTTGAGCTGCTCACTTTCGTCAGACTGTGTGTCTTTTTCGGGGATTGCATGGCTTGCACAGGTATTTAGTGTCTGCGCTGAGATTTTGGCGCACGTGATCGTTTTTGGTGCAGCTGTGCTGGGTTCCATGAGGCACAATTTAGCAGGCGTGCCGTCGGACTATTCGACTGATTGGGACTGAGCGCAGGATTTAACATCAAAATTATGTCGCAAGCCCTAGCCCTAACATGCACCACTAAAAAGATGGTGAGCTCTGTCGGACGTGAGTGGGGAAGCGACACATGCAGGATATTGGGCGCACAATCTTAGTGAATCACGGCACAGTGCATTGGAGTTGGACAATGCACTTTCGGTAAACTCAGGGGACTGGGTAAGTAAATGTGTCCCATTGTGTCCTCAAACTAAGAATGATATATCCACCTACTTTTAACTAGTTAATTTACATGCAAAATAACCTCCAATGATTGGGAATCTAACTTAGCCCTTTCCTCCCTTCCTACCTGTCTGCTGTTTGTCCTCGCTTTCTTCTTTGTTCCCTCCTCTTCTCGTATCCTCCCTCTCTTCCTTGCCTCTTTTCTTCCTATTGTACATTCTATTTCTCCATCTCTCTAGTACCTTTGACACCCCTTTTATTTTTTCTCTTAAACTTCTCAGTTCTTCAACTTTATTTGTCTTACTGTCCTTAAATGTCCTTACTAACTATTTGTCTTTTCTTCCTCTTTTCTCAGACCATATATTAATGTACTTCTCCTTTTCTATATTTCATACTCTCCTTTGCACCTCTTTTTAAATTGTTACATTTTGGGGTATTTATTCTTCTCCTAGTTTCTCTCTTTACTTTTAACATTTTTTTTTTTCATTTTTTACAATTTTATACTGTAAGTTCTTCATTTCTATTTCTGATCTTCCCCTCCCTCATTTGCCCTCTCCTCTTGTCTTTGGTTCTCTGGGCTTTGATGAGTTGATTGTTTGGCTTGGCTCCATACTGGAGGAATTCTGGCTCTGTTCCCCAGTGTTCATTACTCCTCGGGGAGCTCTGAAACGGCCTGCTGCACCAGAAACTTTATTAGAAACAGATGTCCCTCCGTCTGTCCCTTGGGGCTCCGTCTCTTGAAGAACTGGTGCCACTAAGATCTCTGCCATAGAGAAAGAAGGAGGGAGCGGTGGAGAAACGAGTTTGAAGGGGGAAGAGTGATTGCAAAAGCTGGATGAATAAGAAAAAGTGAGGGTTATTAAATAGGTGAAATAGGGCAGTATCACTTACGTAATGTAAGAATTCTAAAAAGAAAACCACATAACAAAGCTAGTGGTGTACATTCATACTGCCATCTTTATCGTGATAATTTTATTACACAGACAAAAGTACAGGATGCATTTTCTCATGTTTGATTAACAGTTTGTCCAGGCCGGTCATGCTCTGTTTAACCTTTACAGAGACAAACTGTTCAAAACCATTGCCATGGCTTCAGGATGTAGAAACCTTGTTAGAGAAAAAGGCTTAAAGCCAGCTCCGGCAATACATTCCAGGTCTCTGCATTACTGAATGCTTTACATGATTGTTTAGTTGCATCTTTAGTTTTACAGTAGCTAAAATTAATTCAAGGAAATTATTTTTTTGCTCCATATAATGTTTATTTATTTAGCGCCATCAAATTCTGTAGTGTTTTACAGATTATGGGAAACATGTACAAATAAAATGACAGAGGAATAACAGTCATATGAAACAATAGGAGTGAGGGCCCTGCTCACAAGAGCTTACAGTTTAGGGTGAAGGGTGACACAAGAGGTAAATGAGCTTGTATAATGGACCAGCCATTCTTTATAAGGGAAAGGAATAAAAATAATTAAATAAATAAAAATGCTGCTGCTTGAACCAGTCATCAGCCGCCATCTTATATACAGAGACCAAGGTTAATGGGACTGCAGCAAAGATTGGAGCTTGGTATCAGATGTTTGCCGAATAATGGGAGGAGGACACAGGATGGGTTAGTAAAGAGAGAGTTAAAGTTGCATATATAAAAGTGTTGTGCTATGTTACTATATTTGTGGATATAGCGAACTGTATATATATCTAATATAGGCAAGTGTTCACTAATTCTAGGACTTATTATAACTCACACTTACAATTTCCAGAATTTCACCTTAAAGTACTGGGTTCCTTTGATTTTTTTTATTTTGTCTTTGCAAAATTTCTTTTCAAACAAACAGCAAGATACAACATCGCTGTATAATAGGTTAGTCAGTGGTGAAAATAAACAGGACAAAGTAAAAGATTTATATATAAATATGTATATATTTGATATAGGGCAGAATGGTTGGGAAGGGAGGTGGAACAGTAAGCGTTGGTGAGAATTTTGGGGAATAGGGAAAAATGGTGGTAAAAATGAATAAACAAGAGGCCAGACCTAAACACAAATGACAATGTAGCATTTTACTCTTATTGTTCTGTATCAATGATTGCAATCTCTTAATTAAAAAAATATTTGCAAAACAGACAAAAGCCTAGAAATCTCCTCTGTGTAAGTAAATAATAATAATAATATTTAAATTTATCGAAGCTTGTACTAATGTGCGACAAGAATTGTATTCCCCCCTTATGCCATCTTCATGCCAAGTGGGTGAGAAGAGGTGTACAGTTGGCTGTATCGGGACATCCTGCAACATGTCATTGAGATTACTGGTCCAGGTTTTCACATTTGGACTCGGCCAAACCAGAACTAATATAGGTCCCTCTATGGGGGATTATAGAGGTGCATGCCTTAATAAGTAGGCTCTACCATATTAATATTGATGGAAGCTAAAAATAAAAATATGTTTAAGATGTCTGAAATAGCTTCATTTTTGTTTGTTAATTTTTACCTTTCTTTTCCATTACAGCTGACCCTATAGTGAGATTGGATGGGAATCCTCACTGTTGCTATTTTAACTTTAGCCCAAAAATTATGTTTACCAAGGTAGTAAAAGCCCAGTTATGGGTTTACCTGCGACCTGTGCAGCATACCTCCACCGTCTACCTGCAGATCCTGCGCCTGAAGCCTGTAACAGAAGAAGGCAGCAAGCACATTCGCATTAGATCTTTGAAGATTGACTTACATTCACGTACAGGTCATTGGCAAAGTATCGATTTTAAGCATGTGTTACAAAACTGGTTCAAGCAGCCACACAACAACTGGGGGATAGAAATTAATGCCTTTGACCCCAATGGAAATGATCTTGCAGTCACATCGTTAGGACCTGGAGCAGAAGGCCTGGTAGGTATTAAATGTTGGTTTACTAATTATTTAAAAAAAATATTTTTTACCATACAGGCAGGTTACATAGAAGATAGGTTCCATAGACTTCTTATGTTGAAATGTATAATTTATAATTGTAGTTCCAGACAGGATTATCAAGAAAACTTCATTACAGACACCTTACAGCTGATCATTGCAGTCTGGTACTAAAGTAAAGCATCCAGAGAGCTTCACCAGAGGTCACAGTGGGCAGAGAGGTCCATCTTTAACTAGGGGTCGCCTGTAAGCCGGTTGTCCTTAAGTAGGAGACCGTCTGTATTTATAATTTTATTAATGTTGACGATAAGTTAGAAAATCGTTTAGATGTCAAAAGACAAAAAATATGCTATGAAGTAAATGTAATTTTATTGGAAAATTTGAAAGGTGATTGGTCCTCTAATAAGGTCAATGCTTTAATTTCACAAAACGATTTAGTAAAATAAGAGGTTGAGTCTGGTTGGTAGCCATTGGCTCTTTGAAAGAAGTTATTATTGCTGCCAACCCTAATCTAGAATAGCATTAAAGGGAACCTGTCAGCAGATAATGACCTAATAAATCAATACTAGTATGTTGTCATGCAGCTAAACACCTTCCAGATAAAGTTTCTTTCATAGTCCTGTATGGTGGAATCAATCAGTTTTGAAGTGAGATGTGAATTAGTTGTAGAAATCCAAGGAGGTGGAGAATTTAGCACTGAAGTCAAACTCTCCTTGCCTAGAACGCCCCCCTCCTTCACTATAATTGATAGTCCTGCATCCAGAAACATCACTAGGTAGATCTCCTTAATCCGGTGCATTATGTCAATCATATGGGGGGATGTGGGGAGAGCTTAACTTCAGTGTTAAACTCTCCACCTCCTTGACTTAATACCAGTTTACTTCTCACTTCCAAGTTGATTTTCTGCATGATGGAACCACGCTGAGCCATGAAATAAACATGATCTGGAAGGTGTTAAGCTACTTAACAACATTATAATAGTAGTTTATTAGGCCCATTTCTGATGACAGGTTCCCTTTAAGGAAAATGTCTATGTGTACAACCACTGCATTAGTCCAAACTATTTAAAATACTTTAAACGTTTCTTCTTTCTTCTTTACTTTCAAACTTGTTTATTTCCCATATAGCACCCCTTTATGGAATTACGTGTTATGGAGAACAACAAGCGATCAAAGCGAAACTTGGGACTTGACTGTGATGAGCATTCTACCGAGTCACGGTGCTGTCGCTACCCACTTACTGTGGACTTTGAGGCATTTGGTTGGGACTGGATTATTGCACCCAAACGCTACAAAGCCAACTACTGCTCTGGTCAGTGCGAGTACATGTTCATGCAAAAGTACCCCCACACTCATCTGGTCCAACAAGCAAATCCACGTGGGTCTGCCGGTCCATGCTGTACCCCTACCAAAATGTCACCCATTAATATGTTGTATTTTAATGACAAGCAACAAATAATTTATGGCAAGATTCCTGGAATGGTTGTAGATCGTTGTGGATGCTCTTAAGACTTTGGCTTTCTGTCGTCTAACTACTCATATTCAGCTCTTTTCTTTCTCTCAAGGGTTCAAGCAGACCAAAATTTGGTATTGGGAATAGTGCAGTATTTATGCTACCACTCCCTTTATCCAAACCTAATTAAAATAGAGATTTGACACTTGTCTTATTTCTGCATAGTTATGCTCTTGCAATGACTGCTTTTGTCTACACCTGGTCAGTATGGCACCTCAGAGTTTGGGCCAATTTATATCTGATTGGGATGAAGAAAGCTAGTGGTAGCTCAAATCATGAAGTGTCATATTACTAGAACCAGATGAAAGAGATTTGCTATCATTTAGACAGCTTACAGTGAAAGCTAATCTTTTTCATTGTGCAAAGCTGTGCAAATTTATTGGGTATGAAGGGGATATATTCGCTCCTAAGAATTTTTTAATATAATTTCTTGCAAGTTGTTGGATGCAAACTGGGGCCAAAAAAAGATCTGTTTTGCACTAGACAACTGGCTATTGCGTTACATATGTGTTTTCTCAAACTGGTCTTCTTGGAAGTGCAAGGCATTGGTTGCTTTGCGCTTTACATTCTACTCACTCATACATAACTGTCCTTAAATCACTGGAAATTCCCTCCTACCTTCAGTCTTTTGCAACTATTCCCTTTAAGGGAGACTCCAGAAGAATATTTTCTGGAGGTTGCCTGTATCTACTGCTCTGTGCAATACAAAATGCAAAGCATAAGTTAAATAAAGACTTCCTTGTATATTTCCACTTTTGGCTAATCATGTAACGTCTTTGTCCTTTCCTCAGTCATATGCCATATATAGTAGCATATGTACCAGGAATCCTGTTTGCAAATCGGTGGCAAAGGTCAAAATCCATAATCAATGGGATAAACTTAAAACTTGAAAGCAAATAACACTAGAAAGATACTTTGCCCAAAATGTGTATTGTTCATTCTGGATTTTCTTCTTATAGCAGTCCAGTAAGTATGAAATCACAAGGAATCATAGTATTAATGCTTCTCAGGGATTGGGCTAACATCAGATTTGTGTGAAATTCCTAATTTGTGTAATTTCAACTCATTTCCACTTTCTATCCTCCCCACTCTGTTATTTCAATCCATGTAAACTCATCAGATTTTCAATTGGGTTTGTTATACATGTAGCTTTATCAAAGAGGGTTTTCGAAAAATGTTATACACAATCACCCAATACAATTAGGTTGCATTAATAGTTCAAGGTACCCTTATACATTTGCACTTCTGAAGTGGGTATTTTTGGGCACTGTGGGAAAACAATCATTCCTTTTTCGTGACGTGTGGCAATAAATGATACTAGCCTGGGAATAAATAGGTGTTGTTCACATCCCTACAGTACAACTGTCTTCAACAACAAAGATAGTATTTTTTGACTTAAGTACCCCAGTCACTAAATCCACATAAATAGACACTTTGTCCAAAATCTATTAAACAAATAGATTTATTCATAAATTCTAGATTTAAACTGTAATAGCTTTAAATGAAGTGATATTTCAAATATTTCCTAATAGGAAGAAATGAATCAATATAGAACAAAACTGGATTATTTTACAATGCATTTACGAAGTCCATAAACATGACTACAACTTAAATTATTTTTTTTGCCAATTGTTCCTTTATAAGAACATTTGAAACTGCAGATCCAAAATCAGCATTAACTTTCAGAATAATAGTAGTAGCTAATTATAACAATATCTTGGGCAGAAGAAACATTCTTCGTTGTATTTCATACTTCCGAAATGTAGAGAAGAAAATCACGGACCATAAGATTGGTTATTTCTTAGGATCAGAGGTCCAAAGGATCTCTTTTAATTTTTTTTATTTTGGGAGGGGGGTCAATGGCACCATTTGCACTATAGAAGGTCTTGTGACCAGTGGAAGAAGAGATGCCATTTTTTGTTCCTGTTTAGTCTCCAACAGGCTCCAGACTTGAAGGGACAGGTTGTCCAGATGCTGTAAATTCTCTATAGGAGGCATTGCACTGTAATCACCCACATGCATCAGAATTGTACATCCAGGACTACTAGAGGTAGTCCCTTCCAAGCTGGGACTGTCCATCATATATATATGTGTATGTTTACCTGTGTGAGTTGGAACAGTTTGTAGCAGGTATGTATAGAATTAAAAGAAGAAGGTTGTTTTCTACTGGATGGCAATTGCCTGCCATTAATCAGTACAAAAACCAACTAATGCCTATTTTAGGGGTGACAATATCCTTATGCCAAATGCTAATTAAGCCCTGTGTTGCTGTGCAAGCCTCCACAAACTTTAATGGACTATATCTGTCACAAACTTGACTTGACTGTCATCATGGAACAGTTGCTTGCAGCTTCAAGCTTTGAGCTACAATATAATCATTATTGCTATCATTACCTGATGCTCTCGTAACTACATGCAAAAGCAAACACCATTTACTGCACTCGTGTTTGGCGGCTGGATACTTCAACAGATGGATTTTCTGCCAGCTCTTGAAAAAGATGACGCAAGGAGGATTTTCTTCTCTGTGTTGACTGGCCAAAATGACACTGCCCAATGTGACTCTCATTGTCAATGACAGATACTCTGATGAAGGAACCTGTGTTTACCAGTGGGACATTCAATATTTTGCCTTATTAGTATGTGTACATTTTTGTAAGCTTTGATGTCATAAATTTTGCCCATATAAACTGTGCCTGAGAGCCTGGCAAATGTATTCTGTCTGTTGTTACTCCTTTGTTCTTGAGTTCATCCATAAAATGGAGGAAACTCGATGCTGTAGTCCTATAAACATGTCTCTTTTTACATATGAATATTGTTTCCATTAAAAAAAATAATTCATACAATATTTAACTAATTTAAGTTATGTCAGGAATAAACCATGGTGTGTTTCATTGCTATTGTTCAACTCAACGTAGCAACCCAGTCATATAATTTTTGCATATGGCAATGGAAACATGAATAAGTTACAAATATGTTTATAGGACAATGGTACAATACAGTGAATCTTTTTTTTTTTGAGACAACTACCAGTTGAATTAAGAAGTTATGCTTCAGAGAGACAACCCTCACAATGGTGATGACCAATATGCATAGTATATGGTGGAACTTTAACCCTACTAGCCCTAACCCAGATCTCCGGCAGTGCCATTCCTGATACCACTCAGTTTCTTGCCTCTAAGTACTTACTGGTCCAATAACTGGCAGCCAATTCCTGATTGTAGCAGGTCAATATTATAATCAGTGATTGTATACATTGATAGAAAGGTCATATGTCAAGACATCACCACTAGGCCAGGAAGTACAGAGCGGCAAGGAATCTATCAGCTTCAAGAAGTTGAAGGGAATAGGTAAAATTTTGCTTTTATGTTAATAGGGCTAATTACCTTTAAATTATTTTTCTAATGGGAAACCCTTTACAAACCTATACTTAAAATGTTGGGCAAAATGAAAAGGAGTGATCTTCTGAAGAGTTTTCACTGTTCTTTACTTGTTATTTTATATGTATATTGCAATTACATTTACACCAATGTTTAAAGAATTGGTCTTGTATTTCTTTGTAGAGTCTTTATGTATTTTCATTTTCTCTGTTTGCCTTTCTGAAAGAAGTTATTCATGCTGTATTATTTGAAGGGATGATATATTTATGTCCTATACAAGCCTGGACCTGCTAAAGACAGGGCGGATTTCGATGTCTTATTAGGCTCATCTAGGCTTCAATGGTTTCTTCAAGATGAGCTGCCCAGGCACTCAAAGTAAAGAATGACATTGCATCCATTGTCAATTAGTATTCACCCCTACAATATCTTCTCTTATAGTTCACTTCTGAAATCACACGATGAGGGAATTGTAGCTAAATGTCCATTTGTGCAAAAACTGGTGTAACCGCCTAATACCAGATACCTTCTCACTATACAGACTTACTAGACACTTTTAAAAAGTATCTAGGATAGTACACACAGTTTGAGGAATCTTGGTGGATCTTGAGAATTATGGTGCAAAATATTGGTCTTACATGAGCGAACCAAGACAAAGAATGTGTAGCAAGATGCACCAAATGTATCAGTTAGCATGGACCATTGTATAATTGGTACATCTACCTGGTCTAGTTACAAAATGTAAGTAACACCAAATCTCTCCACCTGTATTTTCCATATCCACAGAAAAATGAAGAGGGGAGAGCTGCTGTCGAAAAGGAAGCAGTCTCTTTATTTAGATTTCCTCAAAAACATTTCTCAAACACCCATCTACAGTTGCTACATTACACAACAAATAACTGCTTGGTCTCAGCATTGATAGCTTCTCCTGGTTAATAAGATATTAGGGCAAGTCGTGCTATATAAGACAGACCCATCGTGAAAACCTCAGAATATTAGTTAGACCTTATTTTAGGCTTTCTCAAATGAAATATGGTTGAACTGGAAACACCCAGTCACATTAATTATAATCCATGGTAATATCAGTAACTAATCACATGTCCATTCACATGTTAGTTCTGTTTCATATATTACTGCTCCTGTCTAATATACTTTATCTGTCTTTTGTATTTTATGGCAACACAGTGCAGATTGTGAATGGTTGGTTTTTTTGGTGGAGAGAAACAACATGGTTTTCATTTGCCTCATGCTGTGTATAAATGGTGTTACTCTATAATATGTTTTAGTACTTGTTAATGTAAATTTCTACCACCCTAGCACCTCCTCCTCCATTTTTATAGACTTTGTTTTGTATAATAAAGTTCATTAATATAGCCAAATGTTTTCACTTCTTTGAGTTATTTTATTTTCTCTATGAAGGAATAAATTCCCCCAAACGTCAACAATAAAATTATTAGAAATATATACATTGAGCCCTTCAAACAGGTTAAAGCATAACTGTAAAGTTATAGTGGTTTTACCAAATTATTATATGTGATTCCCCCTTTGAAAATAAACAAAACGATGCCTAATTTAGATTTCCACAAGTAAATCCAGTGAACATGCAGGATATATATGGTGACAACCTTGCAGCTTCCATCACATGGAGGAGGAGGGAACATGCACAGTACATACAGGATGTATATGGTGACAGCCTGGCAGCTTCCATCACATGGAGGAGCAGGGAACATGTACAGTACATACAGGATGTGTATGGTGACAGCCTGGCAGCTTCCATCACATGGAGGAGCAGGGAACATGCACAGTACATACAGGATGTATATGGTGACAGCCTGGCAGCTTCCATCACATGGAGGAGCAAGGAACATGTAATAAGTGGTAGAAATCATTAGTACATGAAGTCTTGAAGGGTTAATAGCTTATCTACACAGAGCTGATACTGCCAATGACAAGGTAAGGGAAGGAAGCAGCATGAGGTGCAGAGAGAGACTATGCTGTGCAGGAGTCATCTTTATCCACTGCTACATACACTGTGACATGACCTCCTCCTTTGTGAACAGGGAGCAGCAGCTCCTCCCCTGCCATGAAACTGAGGAACAAACTGTAAACAAAGTACAGACTCACTGGGCTTATCAGCACATGGAGAGGAGGCAGCTATTGCAGCACTGAGGTAATCTGAGGGGGATAGAAAAGAAACTGCTACATATAGGTAACAAAAATAAAACGAAAAGTTGTTTTACATCCCAAAAGCTATTGTTTTGTGAAAAAACCCTTTACAGTTACTCTTTAATGAACAATATATTGGATATTTCACTTTAGAACTTGTCATAGCTTTTAGTATTACAGAAAAATGATATAGGTGAGTTTCAGCTTAACTTAATTATTTATTTGGCCCATTAGAGCAGACCAGGCATTGTATGGCCCATGGACACGTCTAACTGTAACTAACTCAGACTGGCCCAAATCATAATAACTACTTAATTTGTATAGCGCAGACAGATTACTCAGCGCTCCACGGAGCTTGCCTAATCGGTCCCTGTCCCCAATGGGGCTCACAATCTAATCAACCTACCAGTATGTTTTTGGAGTGTGGGAGGAAACCAGAGGAAACCCACGCAAACACTTAGAGAACAAACAAACACTTTGCAGATGTTGACCCTGAGACATGAACCCAGGTCCCCAGTGCTGCAAGGCTGTAATGCTAACCACTGAGCTCCCTTTCCATCGTTAAATAATAATGATTTATATAGCATATAGGTATTGGGTAGAACCGAGTTAAGTGTATTAGTCTGGCCCACTAAAAACATTCCAATTTCTCATGTGGTCAGTGGACAAATGAAATGCCCTCTCCTGCATTAAAATTACAGGAAGTAAATATTAGTGCAGATATTGTTATACCAGTTGGTTGTACAGTATTTGTAAGTTATCCACCACCTTCCGCTGTGTCATGTGATCATAACTCTCAAGGAATACAGTGTTTTGCGTGGTCAGGAATTTTTTTTTTTTTTTTCAGTTATTCCTATTGGATCCTTGATGTTAATGACTTTACGTCCACACATGAAACACTAAAGTAGTTAAAGAATGATCTGCTTCTGATGCTTTCAATCCAGACATGACCTTTCATGAACAGCCTAAGTTTGGATTTAAATTAAGTACATTAGTCTTTCTGTTTGGTCTGGCCTAATAGCTCTTCGACAACTTTATAGATGTGTAGAATACTTAGTATTGAATACATCTATCATAGTTCTGCTCCGCTTTCTTGATATGTAAAGTGAAGCCTCCTGTCTTTTACCTCATCAGCCAGAGATTCCTCTCCATAAAATGGCTGCAGGTATACTGCAGTTCAAGCAAATATGTGTTCAAAACTGGAAAGACTAATGAGCTAGTTTTAGATATTTATATGCACATTGTCCAAATGGATGGATTCAAATGACACCTAAAGGGTATAGTAGTAAAAATATTAAAGGGGGTTGTTAAGTTCAGGGAAACATTTGAAAAAAAATAAAGTGAGTGACAACGATTTATAACAAATAGAAGTTGTTAAACTCAGCTTTTGTTAAAAGGTAAGTGCAAACAGAGAAGTGTTTGTCCCTTAAATTTACTTATTGCATCAATTAAGCTGCAAATGCAGAAGTTGTCAAGCACAACAAACTTGTTTTTATGATGAGCCATATAATGACTGTATGTAGACAATAGTGTTACTAAGTGCTGATAATTGACCTGCTAATTCCAATAATAATTTTAAAGGGCAAATACACAGCACTCCAATGCATTTGGTGCAGCCATGTTCTGTCCGCTAAAGAAACGGACGGCACTCATCCATTTTACGGTTGTGGGCGTAATATGACTTTGTTCCTATGTTTCTTGCTTTTTTTTAAGGTTTTTTACAACACAAAATGATCACCTCCAGACAGAGAGTGATGTATGATCACACAGTTATACTGTGTGTTCTCCACCTTTAGTTCCACTTGTAGGGCATTGATGTTTCCTGTGTGGAAACAAACAAATCTATGTATTCCAATTGTTTACTTAGTCCCAGCATGTTTATCCTCCATTAGCCCATCAACCATTTTTACATATGATGGGCCTATAGCAAAATTTACAAAAGAGGGCCCTCTAGTAATGAGGTATGCCCATACATGCAGGATATGTGGGTACTTATATGCTGAGCTGAAAATACACATATAAACATAGGCAGAAACACATACTTTATACAGACACAAAACACACACTGACCTCACACGCCTGCTATGTCTCCTCTGCAATGCTGGTTGATACACATATATTTACAGGGCAAGATACGTTATTACATTTGCATGTAATACTCGTCCTTAGGATCCCGTCCTTGTCGACACAGGACCCAATGCAGATGCCTGGTTACAGTGGGTAGCCCAGGATGTGCTTCATTCAGCGTTATTTTTACCGCCTAACCTACGTGTGGCATAATAGTACATCACATGTCTTCTGCAGGTGTATGGAGAGGGCTCAAGGGCTACATATTGCAGCAAACATCCACCGTCGACACCTGCGACTGGTGCAGCTTTGCCGGCGGCAGTGAAAAGCCGGTGGTGTGTGGATACAGGCATATTGACTTCGATCCCCTTGATGTCATCTTGGAGTGTGATCTGTTACCATGACAGCCTCGGGTTATACAAAGACCCGATGCTGTCTCGTTTAACACCATCTATTACAATGTGATTTGCACATTGTAATACATGATGTGGAAAATCTCCATATACTGCCATACTGGAGTAAATAATGACATTATAAGCTGGAAAATGCATTAGATTCAAGTAATTATATGTATTGCTCTGGTTCATCACAAGAGATAAAATGCCCTGTCAAATACAGGAGGTCTCCTACTTAAGGACACCAAACTTACAGATGACCCCTAGTTACAGACAGCCTCTATGTCCCCCGTGACCTCTAGTGAACTTCTCTGGTTGCTTTACTTTAGATCCAGGCTGCAATGATCAGCTGTAACATATCTGTAATGAAGTTTTTTTTTTTTAAAGACTTTTAAATTTTTAAATTTTTTTAATTATCAAAAATTAAACAATAAAGCTTTATTAATAATATGTGTTCCCATTACAGTAAAAAATGTTGAAAATCCAATTGTAAATGTGACAAAAAAATATTTTGTCTGGAGTTACAATTATAAAATATACAGTTCCGACTTACTTTCAACTTAAGAACAAATCTAGGGGACTGCCTTCATACAAATTATAGAGTAGGATTTTTGTACCTTGTAGGACATGTGAAAGTCTTAAAATATACACTACCCATGTTAAATAAAGCAGAAACTTAACAATTTATGGAAAGTTAAAACAATCCATGACCTTGTATCATAAATAACTATAATAATACTTACTATACTCACCCAGCTTAGTTCTAAGACAATAAATAGTTACTTGACACACCGTGGTCCAGATTTCCAGATTTTCAAATTATTTACAACTATTATCTACATAATTTCAAATAATAAAGTATATGCTGATCTAGCATGTGTTACTGGGGATGAGGCAGCTGTATGTAGCTGTGTTACTGGGGACGAGCCGGCTGTATGTAGCTGTATTACTGGGGATGAGGCGGCTGTATGTAGCTGTGTTACTGGGGGCGAGGTGGCTGTATGTAGCTGTGTTACTGGGGATGAGGCGGCTGTATGTAGCGATGTTACTGGGGATGAGCCAGCTGTATGTAGCTGTATTACTGGGGACGAGGCGGCTGTATGTAGCTGTGTTACTAGGGATGAGGCGGCTGTATGTAGCTGTGTTACTGGGGTGAGGCGGCTGTATGTAGCTGTGTTACTGGGGGCGAGGCGGCTGTATGTAGCTGTGTTACTGGGGTGAGGCGGCTGTATGTAGCTGTGTTACTGGGGGCAAGGCAGCTGTATGTAGCGGTGTTACTGCTGGGATAGTGGAAAGGAAGCAGGAGGACGTGTCTGTATGCTATACTCAGTGGGGGCCTCCACCAGATTTTGCGCCCAGGAGCCCCCACCAACCTTAATCCGGCCCTGCAGCTGCATATATATCCCCACCGACAGGCATGTGAATGAGTCCTTACACACAATGGAGGCCATACACAGATTCAACACAGACACCTTCTGCACAGCTGCATGGGGAATCTACCACTGGATCTGCTTTGGGAAGTGGATTCCTGGTGGTAGATTTCCTTTAATGACTGTTAGACAACATATTTATAATGGAGGGTGGACACTAAATTAATTTCCTTTCAATAGATTTGTCACACTTTTAAACAGACCTATCCATTAAAAAGTAGAGCATGTCCTAGTCAGAACTATTTTCCCGTGTCCCTCAGAAGATCAATGAAAAATTTATTCTAGACTAATGCAAATTGTTGAAAACCAGACATTGACATCCATTTTTCACAGCTGATTTTTGCGCCGTTCTAGGTGCAGGTAGTCTAAAGTGGTGAAAAAATTTAAAAAATTTATTGAACAACCTGTTTAAACATATGGTGAACATCAAAATGTGCAAATCACCAGTTTGACATCATTTTGCTACCCATAACATTTTTTTTATAAAAGGTCAATTGAGATCAAAAGGTTGGACAGGTCGAAAAATCAATGCAAATGCCAGCTTATCCCACAAAAGAGTTGAGTAAGTTAAACGGATAAAACTCTCTATATTTTCATATTCAGTTATGTACCAGTCAAAAAAATTAGTTTTTCCTATTTTTACTTACACATTTAAATAGCATATAGATGAAAATAGGTCCGGGACTGCACTTTCGTTGGATTTTCCGAGGTTTTCGGGTTTTGCGCGGCTGTGCCAGGTATTTACAGGTAGCTGTAACAGATTGATTTATAGAAAACATGAACCATATTGTAACCACCATAAGAAGATGGAGCTCTGACTCTGATCCTAAAACCATACACTAATAACCCTCACTGTCTCTAAATATATCTTCTATATTAACTGTAACCTGCTGTACTGGTACTGTACTACAGTGATGTACTACAAATGTAACATATTGCTTGGGTCTCATTACAGGGACCTCCAGCGATTAGTGAGCTCCTTGTGAGTGACATATCTGTCAACATATAATCCATTCCTGGCAGCTACAAATAGACCCTATATATAACTGATAATCAAATAACATTGTATTTTATTTATCTTGCATAGAAAGAAATGTATTATTTGCCACTTCTTTACAGCCTAAATAAACAGCAGCTTTTAACCCTGTCATTTAGTGCTCAAGTCTCTGGTGAGGAGAGGTTACAGGTCACATCTTGAGCTGGGTCACAGGTGGAATGGTTTAATCCATGACTTTGTGTGATGGAGCAGGCACCTGCATGGAGAACGTTATTGGAAAGGCTTTAAGGTCAACACTACATTATAAAACAGAAGTAAAAGGTGGAAAAGTTTCACCTTGTTTTACCTTCTGATTTAAATAGTGTGTTCAGAAAATTACATTGCACTTTTTTCTTGCAGTGCGGCAGTAATTCACAATGCCTTGTGCTTATCATTATTTCACTGAAGGACTGGAAAGCTCTGACATTTATTGAAACTATGTCTGTTGGATTATTTTTCAGTAAATTTAGGGTTATAACCATGGGTGTGGTGCCAGGCAGTTACAAAGGGTGCTATCCAAAATTAAACTGCTGCCTGTTCCTAATAATAATAATTCTTTATTTACCATATATACCGTATAAGCCGACCCAAAAACTGGGAAAACATATTGACTCGAGTATAAGCCGAGGGTGGGAAATGCAAGCCCCCATTAGTAAATATCAAAAATTAAACAATAAAGCTTTATTAATAATACTTGTTCCCATTACAGTAAAAAATGTTGAAAATCCAATTGTCAATGGGACAAAAAAATATTGTTTGGAGTTACAATTATAAAATATACAGTTTCGACTTACTTTCAACTTAAGAACAAATCTAGGGGACTGCCTTCATACGAATTATAGAGTAGGATTTTTGTACCTTCTAGGACATGTGAAAGTCTTAAAATACACACTACCCATGTTAAATAAAGCAGAAACTAAACAATTTATGGAAAGTTAAAACAATCCATGACCTTGTATCATAAATAACTATAATAATACTTACTATACTCACCCAGCTTAGTTCTAAGACAATAAATAGTTACTTGACACACAGTGGTCCAGATTTCCAGATTTTCAAATTATTTACAACTATTATCTACATAATTTCAAATAATAAAGTATATGCTGATCTAGCAACATGTTTCTCAAAAATCTAAATGTTCTTTTTCTCATATGTATTTTGCCCTCTGCACATATCCATCCATATTATTTATTATGTGATGGTTAATGTGAATGCAAAGGTCAGAAAAATTAGGAGAAGCTACTCTTGGGTGGAAATTTGGTTTCTCAGGAACGTCACATGAGGACAGTTAGCTCACATGGAGTTGGCAGTGAGGTGATAGGTCATATGATGTCATAGTTGGCGTTAGCTATAGGCTTGCTCATGGACAGCTGTGGGTGGCCCAGCAGGAGGTGGTGGGGGAGGATTTGAATAAAAAGCTTTTCTGTGCCCTAATTTTTACTACCTCCGCCCCTTCCATTCTCTCACAAATAACCTTGTGATTATTATGAATTTATTTTTTGTCCCCTTTCCACTTGTGAATTTGGGTCACTGTTGTTTCAGTGTATCATATGACTCACTTGCTGGACCCTCTACGTGACCAGAACAATAGAAAGAGCTTGTTAAACTTTTGACATCTAACTTGGAGAAAATAAATAAACTCCTGAGCCTGAAAACTTTACAACCAGGGGTATTGCTCCTCTTCCCAGTCTTTACTGTACAGCTCAGAATTCTCTTACACTAATTTCATCGTTTCTTGTCCTCCAATTTTTATGTTGCTATTTGATAACTTTGGCAATAAAATGTAATCCTTTCTATGGCTTCTATGAAGCATCTAAAATCCGAACATTGTCTTCTGCTGAAGAGAGCAATTCATTTGTTTTAATGTGTAGCTCTAAAAGAAAACACATTTCATAATGATTGCACACAATTCGACTACCGTAAATGCTGTCTTACTGTTTCACACAAAATAATATATTATACATAAAATATTGTAGCATTGTTCTTATATTTTATTCTTGTGTACTGTGAAAAAATTGGATATAGAGATTTAAATATAAATAAGTTTTGAATTATCATCCCATTTATTTAAAAAAAAAAAAGGTCATCTTTGGGGAAGGCAACCCCTCAGGATCTCGCTGATTTATTACAATAGTAAAGGACAGTACTGTATTGGAGAATGGAACAACTGTAGTTACAAACACGAGATGGAATAACACACCAGAATCTGTGAATTAGCCTCTCACCTTGTTATGGTGGTTAAATCAGCATATAAGGTAATGGAAAAATCTGCATGCCTTGGTTCGTCACATAGGAGAGAGTTCATCTCCTAAGGAGAGAGTTCCCTTGGAATACTTGGAAGGATGAAACTGGATAAGTCCAACTGGCAATGTTTCGGTAAGGCAGTAAACAGATTTATTGATGTAAGTATACATCACAAAGGACTTCACAGATTGTTTCAGTACCAACATTGTACTTCTTATGGTATCAATTAATATTTTATAAAGGGGAAACAGGAAAAAACTAAATGCAGTGGAATTGGGAAACACACAGTTGTGACATTTTTGTATGAGCTTTATTTATGTATAATGTTTTATACTTTTCATATCTGTAGCTGTGTAGAGGGTAATTTTTAGCTCGGAGAGTCATAGTTTTTATTGAAAGGTAAATTATAGCAAGATCTACAATAAGGTCCATATACAAAGGGATCCACACCATAAATAAATATAAACTACAGTGAACCAGTATGGTGTGTAAGAGTGATCCTCAAGAAATAGGATACATTGCAAAAGTAGATACAAGTTTATTGATGCACCTATAAAAACACTTAAAAATACATGTTCCTAATACATGCAAAAACAGGGAATGGTTATGATGCAACCATCATTGTCCCTCCACACTACTCCCATGCCAGACACAAAAATGTACAAATATGCCCATTCTTTGTTTATGTCCTTCTATTATCTTTAATTCACATCCAGATACATATCAACATTTGGGGTGGCTGCGCCTGCACAGTAGCCATGCGGCGGCACGGGAGGTTCGTGGCTGACGCATCATCAAACGGAAGCAAGGTAAGCACGCCATTTGCCATAGGTAGACACACTTAATAAATTGGTATATATATCATGATGACTTGACACCAAATTACCCCTGAGGAAGCCATAGTTGTGGCCATATGTGTGGGGCATTCGTCCACACGCCCCCTATATGAAGACTTGACTTGGGTAATACATGCTTTGAACTGGTGCTAGCATGCTACTATACTATTTAGCCTGCATAGGTATTTCATGTGATCTAGCTATTTGCTTTACATGTATGTATTTGTACATTTTTGGGAAGGTCACAGGCAGCACAATACATTTTAGAGTTGAATGTATTATTTTATTTAATGCATACACATTGAGGGCAGTGAATTATTAGGGAAGGATATAACATAGTAATGTGTTTATTGAGAAGGAGGAGGCACTAAATTTGTCTGTAAGGGCCCAAAGAAATCTTGATAGCAGCCATGACCCTAAGCAAGAGTTTTCGCAAGTGGTCTACTCAAAGCCAACTCTAACATCCCAGAAGGGGTGTGACAAAGCTTAATAGGACCTTCACACTTTCTTAATGCGCTGTATAAATATATATTGTGTGTAATTATTATGAATGGACAAAAGTA
Source organism: Engystomops pustulosus (assembly GCA_019512145.1). NCBI lineage: Eukaryota > Metazoa > Chordata > Amphibia > Anura > Leptodactylidae > Engystomops > Engystomops pustulosus. The sequence continues at coordinate 43,755,683 of CM033642.1, read as the reverse complement.
TTGTGACACGGGTCTTAATAATTTAATTCAGACATTGCCCTGGTGGATAATATATTTAGCTCAGAGCCATGCAGTCTGCCTTTAAAAACATTTGTAAATGAATAGGTTCTAGAGCGCTCATTCAATTCCAGCTGGACTACACAGTAATAGAATACCACAGTTGCATAATTCAAGCTATAATGTACCGTAAAGGATGGTAATGGGATACCATTATTAAATAAAGTCAGATTGTAGGATATGTAGGACAGGAAAGTTCACAAGCTTCTCAGTGACAAAGTAGAAGACCATGTAAAACTACAGAGTGCAGTTGCTGAGTAAGAAAGTTGCCAAGGCTATGCTCAATAACTGGAAAATTCATGCCCTCCTCTGGCATTAAAATCAGTACAAAAACTGTGTACTGAGAGCTTCTTAGGATGATAGTTTCCTTGGATATTGTGTCTTGGTGAAGTATCTTCATTTGGGTTGGCAAATGCCAAGAGAATATTACCTGCCTGACTAAATAAACTGCAGTATACTACATTCATTAGGCTCTCTTCTACAGACAGCTTGCCCCAACCCACCTGACAGTAGAGATCCAAAAATAACAATATTGATTATTAAGTACCAGTGGTGCTAGATATTCAAGTTCACAGTCAATCTATGTCACAGCCAATGGAACAATGCCATTTAAAGGGGTTTTCCTAAGATCCAAGACTGAGTTGGTAAAAACCATTCTTAACCACCTCTGATACCTGGTTTACATGTCTCTTCAGTACTTCAAGTTTTTGGCCTGTGTCATGACGGAAGTTCCAGGGTTCCAGGCAGCATCATTCAATAAGTGGCCACCTTGGATCACAGGACATTACTGATGCTGGTACTGTGACCTTTTAATGAAATTAGTAGTGAAAGTAGTATACAGAGCGGAGGATAATAACACACTCTCACAATAAAAGCAGATCCCAGAGGTGGGTATTCATGACATTCCTTAAAATTGAAGCCCAAGACCCACCCCAACATAGAATATGTGAGGAAGGGTGGCAGGTACGAAAGAAGTAGCAGATGCACAGTCCATGATAGATTTAGGTGAGCTCAATGGGGCTCATTTACTAAGGGTCGCACACTGCACTTTTGTCGGACTGTGCACATTCTTCATAGCTAAAACAGCCTGCACAGGTATTTCAGAAGTGTCTGCGCTGCGATTGTGGTGCACACGACCCTTTTGTGGTGCAGCTGCGCTGGCTTCCATGCAACACACATTAGGGGGCATGTCCGAAGGTCCGACTGAATTCAGATTAAAAACAATGTAAAAAGTTCATTGTAGACAGTAATGTAAACATGCATTTAAAATGTAAATAAAACATTTTTGATCCAAAAAACAGCTAGTCCCCGGGTTACGTACAAGATAGGTTCCATAGGTTTGTTCTTAAGTTGAATTTGTATGCAAGTCGAAACTGTATATTTTTTGTTCCAGACAAAAAATGTTTTTGTCCCAGTGACAATTGGAGTTTCAGAATTTTTTTGCTGTAATGGGACCAAGGATTATTAATAAAGCTTCATTACAGACACCTTACAGCTGATCATTGTAGCCTGAACCGTAGCAAAACATCCAGAGATCTTCACCAGAGGTCAAAGTGGGGAGAGGGTACTTCCTTAACTAGGGGTCGTCTTTAAGTCGGTTGTTCTTAAGTAGGGGACTGCCTGTACTTTATTTAGACACATCAAAAGCTGTCACATTTTGATAAACTCTTGATAAACTGGTAACTGCAATTTTTTTTTATTTTTAGAAAGACATTTTTATTTTTAAACAAAAAAAAACCTGCCAGTGAACCACATTTTGGCTGCAAATCCACACCAGGGAGCAATGTTAGACTAACAGACACAGGTGCAATTTAACACAAGGAAAATCTACCTAAGAAAAATTAGAATAAGAAACTCAGATAACGCTCACAATCACTACTGCACTGTACACTAGAAACGTCGGACCGCTTCCATGAGGGGGCGGGTTTAGGGGCAGTGACTGCCGCATGACACAAGGCAGTCGCCGCTGGTCTACGGAGTGGGCGGGGCGGTCTGGGGGAGAAGCAGCGCCTCGGACGTGTCCCCCCCCCCCCCTTAAGAATACGCTTTCAAATCGGTCCGGCGTTTCTATTGTAATCCTCAGCGGTGTTAGATTGCGTTTTCGGAGGTTTCCGATAATACGCTATAGTTGTAACACTGCTGCGTCTGTTTTACTACTAGGAGCTGCTTCCTTAGTAAGCAAGCTCTAGTGCCGTTTTATAGGGTGACAGGTCCTTTATGTAATTTGGTGTGAAGTGCAGAAAGTTTTCTTCAGTAGTGTACCAAAGCCACAGCTGTGCTTGGATCCGTGCAACAGCAGGGGACCTGTAAATTGAAAAGTTTGAATTATTTGCTAAAAATGTCAGACTTTTTGCCAGTGTCTGTAGAAAAACATAATTTTATCTAAGATTTTCTTTCAAGCTGGTGATACTTGCAGGTTATTGTGATGGTAGATTTGATCACTTTATGTTTCTGATCTAAAAAACTGATGAAGTGCAGAGAACAGTGCGGGTTCATGGTATTTCCAGTCTCTGATGTGGTGCTGTGTTTGTGTCCCTATGGGTCTCCTTATTGACTCATTGCCGCTATGCATTTAATTATTATTTGAGTGATTTCACTCTAATTGACTGTCGATCTACCTCCTACTTACAGTCTGTACTCTGTATACATGTATTTTTAAGTCCATTATGGTCCATCATTATTGTCCTTACTTTGTGTGAATTATATTGTGTCTCAATAAATATTTCTTTACTTACCCGATCCTGCACGTTCCCCGATCCGGAGTGTCCGAAGAGAATGAAGTCTGAGCGTTCACGTAGATCGTGCGCCGATATCCTGCATGTGTCGCTCCCCGCGTCAGGTCCGCTGGAGTTCACCTTCTTCTTCCCGGTGCATGTAAGTGCTTGGCGCGACACATTTTACTGTTAAATCCCACACTCTGTCGAATCAGCAGATGTCTGACGGCCTGCCCCGTGATTTCTGTCACATGAAAGCCTGCGCCGATGTGCCAAAATCAGATGCTGTGACACAATCCCCTTCTAAATCCCTCTCCCAGCGGCGTGAAAACCAGACGAGAATGTGGCGCGTAGTAATAAGCCCATACTGTCGATTCCCCAGATCTAGATCTTACCGTCTGTAGTTTACTCTCCTCACAAGCCGCAGTAGGAAGTGAGTGTGTGTGTGTGAGCTTGTCCTGGAATGCAAGGTGGGTGCTAGAGGGAGTTAGAGGATCGCATTCCTAAACTGTAATTATATCTGTGAAATGCTGTATTGATAGGAGAATGGGGGACATTACTATGTGTTTTCCACCAGTTTGTGGCAGTTTTACTTTTCTGATTTAAAAAAATGCATTTTCCACCTATCCGAAAAGGGGCATGACCTTGGTGGAGTTGGAAACTCTGACACAATTATACGTGTCATAGTCATTTTTGGGTGGTGTAAGAAACCAAAAGAAATTTCTCTAGCAGGACACAAAACCGTGCAATGTCTCAGCTATACTAGTGCATTTCCGCAGCAGCCATTGCTGCTCCAGAGCAGTGTGCTCAGCTTGTTCTCCGACTGCTGACATATATTGGAGCTTGCTTTAAGTCAATGCCACCACATGTGTTTATTTTGTTATACCTGATACATTTAATAGAACTTGTCTCATGGAAATACCACTTTAAGTATAATGACATTCATGGCAGTTAACATATTGATGATAGAAAACTAAGATGAACCTTTATTATATATGATGTTTTAAACAAATAATTAATAAAGAAGGATCGATTTATGGTGCTGGATTACTAGCAGCAAGTGCTCAAAAGGCCAAACTGCTGATTTTGCATTCTCTGTCTAAGATCACTATATCACCAATTGCTGATATATTATTTATGAGGTGTGAGAGCATTTTACCCCTTTTTGTTATATATAGTATTCTTTCACTTATTTTTAGCTGGCTTCTTATGGCATAAGTGCATTTACTGTTAATTTGTTCTAAGGAACCTTTAGCACGGCATTAGAAAATAGGTGTAATATTTGTCATATATTATGTCCGTATGGAGTTTAACATGCGTCCTTTAGCATCAATGTAAAACCTTACTTTGAAATTCTTCTAGGATACAGGGTAATTTCTTTAATCTTTATCACCAAGTATACAAGAATGTAAGTTTAATGTGTAGAATCTAATTGAACACCATTATGTATGTAAAAGGGCCCCTCCTACCTATCCAGTAAATAAAAGATCTGAACATTTACTCTCCATTCAAAATATCTCCCGAATCATCTTGCTAAGGTAGATGAAAGTCTATGGAGAGGGAAGGGGCAGGAGTAAAGAGGAAAAGAAACATGCATGTACAATATATAAGTGACACGGCCTCTAATTTTATATAATTATTAGCCTTGCCCCAACCCCCCACCAATGCCCACTTGCCAAAAGAGGCGGCAAACAAGGAGCAAGAATTTGCGTTCCCGTTCTGTGCCTGTGAAATTTTCCTTATTTTGAAATACCTGCAGACCTGGCGACAGCGGCCCACACCACCCACCATATACATCAAAAGGCCTAAGCCTGTATATCTGGGGGATGCGGGGCTCTATCATACGTATGATAAATCTCCTCTGAAGTGTACTTTTTCTTTGGACGGGGGACTACCATGATTACTTAGGAGATATTTTGTGACTTGTATCTCCAGTTCATGAGCTGTTATTAGGAGGGTCTATCCTTGGGTGGTTTCAGTGGGCTGTGACCGTATTTTATCATCTTAATTTTAATTTTAACAAGTTATAAATAAAGACATATTTTTAGATGTAATTGTGCAATCCCTCATCTCTTGTGCTTGGCTTAGTGATTTTTTTGTGGTTGCAAACTAGTAGTCCAACAGCCACAGAGCCTACATACATTTATCACTATCACTTATTCTTTCATCTGGTTCACGGAAGAACAAGTGAATCTCAGAAAATTTATAAAGCGTAATCCAATCAGTATATTGATTTTGTAAAGCCTTAAGGACTTAAATGTGAATAGAAATGGCAGCTTAATGGAACGATCTTCTTTTAATAAAAAAAAAATAAAAGTACAAAAGGGCGGTAAAATGGTCTGCAGATTTAGAAATCTTTAATGGACACAAGAGAACCGATCAGATCTTCCTGGCACCGTAAGAGTTCTTAGGCTCTTAAGAACCTGAACAGTGTAGCAGAACTATACAGTGCAGCCTCTGCAATCCTCCCTTGTCCTCTCCGCGTTCAGGCTTACAGTAAAGCAGGACGTGTATTTCTTCTGAAAGACATTGTATGAAATTAAATTACATGTGTGAATTCAGTGAAAGAAAGAAAGGTGTTAGCTACCGCCCTCCATTCCAGTGTAAAGTGCCAACTGGGGGAGAGAGGGAGAAACAGTGAAGGAAGGATAGCAAAAGAAAGAAGTGGGAGAAGAGGGGGGCTGTAATTTTACTGAAAGTGTGGGTATTTCTTTGTCACACAAGGCACACACGCCCCCTTCTCTCACATTGTGTCGCTGGCTATTCTCTGTGATTCTTGTCTTGTTCCCTCTCTCTCCCAGCTCTCTGACCCTATGCCGGCCCTTTGCAATGCGTCCCCGAGAAGTCAAGTCATGCCACAATTTGTGCTCTCGGCGGTGGAACCAACTCTCACCAACCCGCAGGGCACAGCTTGCCTTTCTCCCTGGCCCTTTCCCACACTTTCCTATGCTCTTTGTCAGCCCTTAGATTTTTTTCTGCTTCTATTCAGTCCAAATTAGTCACGAATGGCCCCAGCCTAGAGAAAAAAAATTAGGTGGAGTTTTTTCTTTCTCTAAATCCGTTTACCCTTGTTACCATTACGTACCCTTCCTTCACCTCCCCCTTTGCCCCCATAGTGAAGGATAGCGTGGGTAACCCTGATAGGGCACGTACTAGTGGTAAAGACACACTGTGCTGTGAAAAAATAGCAGGTGACCTCATTTGACCTAAGGCAATCTCCCTTTATTTGCATGTCATCCCTATCAGAATTGATTGCAAAAATTCTTAAGTGGTGACCAATCTAGATAAGGAGTAGTTTACAATAATGACTAAAAATGTAAACTTTACAAATTTATATTCCTGTCCTGATGCAAGTCATGTGCCTGTGCCATACATCCAAAATTGCATCCCCATCATATATCAGGATCAGAGACACTTTCCATGTCTAACCATATAGTTATTACAATTGTAATTATAGTAACATTGTTCATTTCTCCCTTCTTTGTGCAGTGAAACATCTTCTGCTCGATAGTAAAAACATGACAAGTCAGGCCTCACATGTATAAAACTGGCCACAAGCTTTGCCTTACTTCATCAATGTAAAGTTTTGTTTTTTTAATTGGTAAAAAACGTGATGTTCTCATATATACCATGGATGAAATACATATTGAACACGTCACAAAATGCTATACGACAGGATGTCGACCGATGTCGATGAACCCATATCAATCACAGGACTAAAAATAGACCATAGATTAAGTATGTGTAATAATGAGAATGACACAGGAAAAAAAAATATTGAACACATGAAGAAAATAGAGGTGCAAAAAGCCGGAGAGTCATGGCATCAGCTAAAATCATCAGTAATTAGAAAGCAATCCTACCATTAGGTCCTTTGCCCATATGCAATTTTCTCATACAAGTACGTCTATATGGTAGAGCAATTGGTCAGACCTCTGACTTATAGTCTATTGTGCTTTGCACATATCACATGTATTTCAGTCCATTGATCTGCTCCTATCCAAGGAAAATATGCACTAGTCTAATGAGAGTCTAAGTCATTGGGTGCATGAAATTAGGATGTCATCCTACTATGCACCTGTGTAAGGGATAGAGCAGCAGTGAAAGATGCTCGCAGTAAAAATGCGGTGGTGAAAAAATGGACACAACTTGGATGACATAGGTTTAGAACTAGAACTGAAATCAGACCACAATACTGATCACAATCGTATGGTTGAAACTGTCACTAATAAGTAATGCACTCAACACCCACAGTCTTTATGCATGGCCTACCACACAAGAACCCATTGCTGAAGAAAAAAGCATGTTCAAGCATTTTAAGATTGTCTACAACATTTAGACTACCCGGAGATTATAGTAATAGGCAGCAAAGGGACATTTCTAAAGTCGGGTGCACTAGTCTAGCTGTCACCATCATAGATAGCTAGTTATTCCCACCATATTTTAGACATATTTAAACACTGATCTGAATACAACACACTTTAAACTACAAAAATACGTAGCCATTTTGAATTCACAATAAAATAATTTGATCTCATTAATAATAATATATACATACCAGAAATGTCTACATAAAGGTATAGAAATGTCACAGTGAAAAAAGGTTGGGAGTTGCACCGAACAAAAAAACAGATTAACCGCATCCATGCCTTCCATTTTGACCCCTCGTCCCCCCTCACGTGGACTGGTGGGGGATTTTTTCCCCCTCTCCTTCCACCCTTATTCTTCCTTCTGCTTACCATCGTACCCAACCCAAACATCACCTCGGGCAGGTGTCTAGGTCTGCCCAAACTCAAATTAACATATTGGTCCAAAACCATTTTAAAAGACGTAGCAGTAGTGTAGTGCCTTCTATAAAGATTTTAATGTTGTCTTCTATACACATTAATGATTAAAATAATGGTTGCACCCCGCCCATTAATTAAAATCAATCAAAATATAAGATCATGCAACGAGTTGTACAATTAGCAACGTTATAGTGGTTTACTAAACCCATAGACACAATAAAACACCCGTGTTCACCAGGGGTCCAGCCAGATACTACAGATGCCTGTGAGGCACCGATGCCTGGTTGTGGGTTTAAAAACAGTCTATAAAAAAGCCAACCAAACGATTTATTTTTGTGGAAGCAATAAGACAAAATTAATGTTTGGACGTCTAAAAACCTTCATAGTAACAAAAAAAAACTAAAAAAAAGAAAAACGCATCAAGGGAACGTGGAGATAGGGAGCATATAATGGGAGCTCTGATTTCCTTGATTCGATCCCTTGTGAGCTGTGGACGGCAGCCTACTAGGGCACTGCCCCAAATACATAAAATTGAATACGGTAAAATGGTTCAAACTGGATTATAAATCTGCTGCATCCTACCAGAAGATGAAGATAAAAAGACGGGCGCGAAACATTTCAAGCAGAAAGTGATACAAAACCACACATCCAAGCAAACTTACAATAGGTTACAGAGTAGAGGAAAAATAACAGCGGAAGTTACAGGCACTCACAAAAACTCAGGTTCATAGAAAAGAAGCAAAAAGAGGCTTCAGGAGATTCGCTAAGGGTCGTTATCGTTGAACTAAAGGTGGAAGAATCCACATGAAACAATGGTGTGCGACTGTTTCTCCATACCTGGAGGCGTCGTTGAATCTGACATCACCAGACTTTTAGTACCAAGTAAATACATTCATTTCAGTAAACAGGACAATTTTGCCTGTTACTCATCTTCTCCACGACCAATAGATTACATGAAATCAGCAAAACGTTATGGTTGATGTCTTCAAAGTTGGGGCGATGAGTCAGGATCCGCTTTGTTGTACCCTTCTCCTTGTCCACAATGGAACCCTATAGAAAATCATATTGAATTCAAAAGCACCTCGCGTCGACGTACCCGCTCAACTACATTTTGCGTAAATGCCTGTAAAACTGTTCTACTGGAACGTCAGTGTGACTCAGTCCCCAGACCGAGACGAAAGATGCCGGCACAGAGGCGAGAATGGAAGGAAGGACAACGAGAAAAGGAGGTCGCGAAAATTAAGTATTCTGCTAGTAAATAAAATTGATTACAGGGTACCCTTCTTAACTAGAGAGTGAAGATAGCTAAACCGAGAAAAGAGGTCTTTTCAGGTTGTTTACTTTCAAAAACAGCCAACCGTGGCCACATCAAACCTTAAAGAAGTTTTCCATTGATTGTGGAAGGAAGGAGGGACATAAAGTGACAAGCAATTGGAAAAATCCCTCAAAGTGATGAAGGTCGGCAAATGCTCCCAAAGAAGCAATTTAATATTTGGGCCGTAAGATTTATATATTTTTTTCCAAAGGAATATTAGTGTGTCTGATCCTGTTCTGTCACATACGCATTTCTTTAGAAAGAGTGCAGTGTGATATACTTCCTGTGCACATGTCTATCAAGAATGGCTTGTGCAGATTCCTGTGCAGGTATATATCAGTTTCCTCAGGTTTCTTGATGTGTGTGATTACACTTCCAGGATCTAGGTATAAAGCCAAAACTTCCAGAAAACTAAATTTATTGCCCAATCCTCTCCAATAAGCTTCATTACAATTATCAACCGGTGAAGGTTTTTACTTCAGTCTTGTAAGGCAGTTCCTAGAGGTGCTGAGTGTCTTTGAGGTTTGGTATGATTTTGGAGGCTCTGTCATCTGATGAAGAACATAATCCCCCATCCCGTTGCCGTTACATTAACCTGCAAAGTGTATTTGTTTGATGATTGTGCTATAAGGCCGGCAGAAAAACGCTGTTTGGCCTGTGGAAAGGAAACCGTATACGTGTACATCAATTTTCAGGGTGTGATGAAGGACTTCCACATAAGGGTCTCCATCTTCCACTGTGCTGAACACGTTAGTGTTGCGTACGCCTAACAACCATGCTACACAACTGCAAGGGGAAAAAGGGTCCACTAGTATTGGTTGTGGTGGCTACACGTTGTGGGGTACCACATATTTTGTAAACCCCATTCAGTGTCATTAGAAATGCGAAATCGCCAACCTATAAGTCGACTCTCCACACTTTACACCATCGCGGGAGAAGGATGAATGAAACTGACACAAACATCGGCACTCTCTGCACATCACAAAAGTACAGATTTCCACACATTTATCTTAAATGTGGACGTTTGGAGTTTAATTTCAGTACAAGATCCCTGTTGTGAAGTATAAATGGTCGGGTTCTAATCATAATGTGCTTTCTAAATTGGTGTTTGTAAAGGTAAAGTAAGGCTCAAGAATTTAGCATCTTGAGGCATGTAAGTAATTTTGGTATTCTCGTTAAAGGCGGAGAAGTCCTTGTAGTGGCAGAATTGAGAACCAGTTTTATCAATAGCCAATTGATTGCGGTCCTCATGACTATCATTTGACTGTTTTGTTTCTTGGCAGTTGGAGGTTCTGAAATTTTTCTGAAAGCTTGACGGACCTTCAATCTGAAAGTAATGATGGATTGTGTTAATATCATACTTTATCTTAATGGTTTTGAAAAATTGTGGATAGAAAAGATATTAAATGAGGATAAAAACACTTTTCATGAAATTCATAGCCATCTTACCTATGCACATGAAAAATGATTTGTTTGGTATCAAACACATTATAAACAACGACAATCCACCAAAGACAACAGAGTTTTATTATAAATACCAGTGAGGCTAGCATCCATGAATATAATCCAGGGACACCAAGATGACACCCAAACTACTGATCAAAACAGTATATTTGCCAATTGTGAGGCTTCAAGCAGGATATTCTCAGCATTGAAGTGGTCCTGAGCTAGAGTGACAGTCTCCAGTGGTCAAACAGCAGGGTCTGATAGAGGTAAAGAAAAGGGGATGTCCTTTTGAACTCAAATCGCCACACCGATGACCTCTATTATTTTGAACATACCTATGGAAAAGATTTATTGGAGGAATCTGTCACACAATCAGATCCCACTCTTGGGAAGTAAGTTGGCACCCACGGGTGACTTCATCGGGGGCCGATAACAGGCAAATGCAAAAGGATGGAGGTAAGTGGGAGCGGATCAATCAAAAAGAGTTAGGAAATACGGTGTAAAGGGAGGATGGGAGAAAGAGAGCAGATTTCGGAGAACAAAGGCCTACGGCCATCACGGGTGGATCATCTAGGGAAAAGCTGCTGGAAATGGGGGGTCACTCAAAATGGCCAGTACGCAGGCTTTGGTAGCTGTAATTAAGCGAAGGTCAAATCCGCTTTTGGCACACACTGAAGGACGGAGGCACGGATACAAAGGACGGTGTAAAACGGAGTGCGAGGAGAGAAGCAAGCGAAGGCCTGGAGGGAGGGGGGGGCAGAAGACAAGAGAGCCACACTGTTTGGTAAGAAGTTTGTGAGTTCTACGGAATAAGAAAGCCCTAACAATATAGTGATGTTTACTAGGAGCCAATATAGGAAGAGGATATTAAAGCAAGGTCAAAAAAAAGGGTGGAATTTCAAAGAAGCTGGTGATGCTTGCACAGGTTATTGTGATGGTAGATTTGATCACTTTATGTTTCTGATCTAAAAAACTTGATGAAGCGATAGCGAAACACGTGTCGGGTTCTTTGCGTGTAGCCCTGCTCATTGGTATGGTATTTCCAGTCTCTGATGTGGTGCTGTGTTGGTGTCCCTATTGGGTCTCCCTTATTGACTCATTGCCGCTATGCATTTAATTATTATTTCTGAGTGATTTCACTCTTTAATTGACTGTCGATCTACCTCCTACTTACAGTCTGTTACTCTGTATACATGTATTTTTAAGTCCATTATGGTCCATTCATTATTGTCCTTACTCTGTGTGAATTATATTGTGTCTCCTGAAAGAATGGGGTGTAAGATTATGTACTACATCTGAAATAAGGTAATCTTATATTCAAGAAAGAAGGCAGATGCAATTTTCCAAAATTACAAATCACAAAATCACGATTTACCTTGACTGGTTCTTCTTACTATAAAGTGCATGTTTCTGTTCATTTAAAACCTTTTCTTTTTTAAGATAAGAATTACCTTGATTCTAAGTATTCTTGTACAAAGCATAATAATCTCCCACAGGTCGTCATTGGAGTTGATTGACAGCTTCACTATACGCTGGAATGCATCAGGACAGCCCCTTCACATGTACTTCCTTGTATTTGGAACGCACGCTAGGCATTCTGGGCATGACGTACTTCCGGTTTAGACCGGAAGTCAGCGCATCGCGTCCCACTAGCCGAGTCTCATCAGAGCAAACGCAGGTATAAAAGATGTAGGATGTATTCTGGTACTGTATCCCCTGAGGAAGCCCGTTCAGCGGGCGATACGCGTGGGGCATTCCTACCTTCTCCCCCAGGACTCGGTCTACTGGTAATACCTTTTTGTAATACCTCTTTCCTTGCTATTGCACTTTATGGTCCATTTTTGCACTTTAATTGCTGTATCAACTTACTTTGCACCTTAGCTTTCTATGTGACACCTTATGTGACTTATTGCACTTTATTGTCTTATACACGCTTTAGCAGGATATAATATTTATTGTAAAATTTTGGTGATTTCTGAGTACAAACCTGGGGGACTTGAGCTTTGACCCGTTTTGTGGGTTTTTAAATGTTTTTATGTCTTCATGTAAGTATTGTTGACCTTAATAAAATTTATTTGTAATTTTGGAAAATTGCATCTGCCTTCTTTCTTGAATATAATATTATATTGTGTCTCAATAAAGTATTTCTTTACTTACCTGATCCTGCACGTTCCCCGATCCGGAGTGTCCGAAGAGAATGAAGTCTGTAGCGATTCACGTAGATCGTGCGCCCGATATCCTGCATGTGTCGCTCCCCGCTCAGGTCCGCTGGAGTTCACCTTCTTCTTCCCGGTGCATGTAAGTGCTTGGCTTGCGACACAATTTTACTGTTAAATCCCACACTCTGTCCGAATCAGTCAGATCGTCTGACGGCCTGCTCCGTGATTTCTGTCACATGAAAGCCTGCGCCGATGTGCCAAAATCAGATCGCGTGTGACACAATCCCCTTCTAAATCCCTCTCCCAGCGGCGTGAAAACCAGACAGAAATGTGGCGCGTAGTAAATAAGCCCCATACTGTCAGATTTCCCCCAGATAAAGATCTTACCTGTCTGTAGCTTTACTCTCCTTACAAGCCGCCAGTAGGAAGTGAGTGTGTGTGTGTGTGAGCTTGTCCTGGAATGCAAGGGTGGGTGCTAGAGGGAGTTAGAGGATCAGCATTCCTAAACTGTAATTATATCTGAGAAATGCTGTATTGAATAGGAGAATGGGGGACATTTACTATGGTGTTTCCACCAGTTTTGTGGCATGTTTTACTTTTCTGATTTAAAAAAATGCATTTTTCCACCTACTCCGAAAAGGGGCATGACCTTGGTGGAGTGGAAACTCTGACACAATTATTACGTGTCATAGTCATTTTTGGGTGCTGTAAACTGGTGTAAAGTACACCAAAAGAAATTTTGTCTAGCAGGGACACAAAACCGTGCTATTGCTCACAGCTTATACTAGTGCATTTCGCAGCAGCCATTGCTGCACTCCAGAGCAGTGTGCTCAGCTTGTTCTCCAACTGCTAGACATATATTGGAGCTTGCTTTAAGTCAATGTCCACCAATGTGTTATTTTGTTATCCTGAGTACATTTAAGAAACTTGTCTTCATGGAAATACCACTTTAAGTATAATGACATTCATGGCAGTTAACATATTGATGATAATAAACTTAAGATGAACCATTTATTATCTATGATGTTTTAAACAAATTAATTAATAAAGAAGGATCGATTTTATGGTGCTGGATTACTAGCAGCAAGTGCTCAAAAGGCCAAACTGCTGATTTTGCATTCTCTGTCTAAGATCACTATATCACCAATTGCTGATATATTATTATACTGAGTGGTGAGAGCTTTTTACCCCTTTTTGTTATATATAGTATTATTCACTTATTTTTAGCTGGCTTCTTATGGCATAAGTGCATTTACTGTTAATTTGTTCTAAGGAACCTTTAGCATGGCATTAAGAAATTAGGTGTATATATTTGTCATATATTATGTCCTATGTATGGAGTTTAACATGCGTCCTTTACCATCAATGTTAACAACCTTACTTTGAAATTCTTCTAGGATACAGGGTATATTTTCTTTAATGTTTATCACCAAGTATACAAGAATGTAAGATTAATGTGTAAGAATCTAATTGAACACCATTATGTATGTAAAAGGGCCCCTCCTCACCTATCCAGTAAATAAAAGATCTGAACATTTACTCTCCCATTCAAAATCTCTCCCGAATCCATCTTGCTAAGGTAGATGAAAGTCTATGGAGAGGGAAGGGGCAGGAGTAAAAGAGGAAAGAAACATGCATGTATAATATATAAGTGACACCGGCTCTAATTTTATATAATTATTAGCCTTGCCCCAACCCCCCCACCAATGCCCACTTGCCAAGAGAGGCGGCAAACAAGGAGCAAGAATTTGCGTTCCCGTTCCGTGCCTGTGAAATTTTCCTTATTTTGAAATACCTGCAGACCTGGCGACAGCGGCCACACCACCCACCATATACATCAAAAGGCCTAAGCCTTGATATATCTGGCGGGATGCGTGGCCGCCATCATACGTATGATAAATCTCCTCTGAAGTGTAATTTTTCTGTGGACGGGGACTACCATTGATTACTTAGGAGATTTTTTGTGACTTGTATCTCCGGTTTCATGAGCTGTTATTAGGAGGTCCTATCCTTGGGTGCCTTTCATGTGGGCTGTGACCTGTATTTTATCATTCTTAAATTTAATTTTAACAAGTTATAAATAAAGACATATTTTTAGATGTAATTGTGCAATCCCTCATTCTTTGTGCATTGACTTAGTTGATTTTTTTGTGGTTGCAAACCTATGTAGTCCATACAGCCACAGAGCCTACATACATTTATCACTATCACTTTATTCTTTCATCTGGTTTCACGGAAGAACAAGTGAATTTCTCAGGAAATTTATAAAGCGTAATCCAATCAGTATATTGATTTTGTAAAGCCTTAAAGGACTTAAAATGTGAATAGAAATGACAACTTAATGGAACGATCTTCATTTTAATAAAAAAAAAAAAAAAGTGCAAAAGGGCGGTAAAATGGTCTGCAGATTTAGAAATCTTTAATGAGACACAAGAGAACCGATCAGATCTCCCTGGCACCGTAAGAGTTACTTAGGCTCTTAAGAACCTGAACAGTGTAGCAGAACTATACAGTGCAGCCTCTGCAATCCTCCCTTTGTCCTCTCCGCGTTCAGGCTTACAGTAAAGCAGGACGTGTATTTCTTCTGAAAGACACTGTATGAAATTAAAATTACATTGTGAAATTCAGTGAAAAGAAAGAAAGGGTTTTAGCTACCGCCCTCCATTCCAAGTGATAAAGTGCCAACTGGGGGAGAGAGGGAGAAACAGTGAAGGAAGGATAGCAAAAGAAAGAAGTGGAGAAGAGGGGGGCTGTAATTTTACTGAACATGTGTGGGTATTTCTTTGTCACACAAGGCACACACGCCCCCTTCTCTCACATTGTGTCGCTGGCTATTCTCTGTGATTCTTGTCTTGTTCCCTCTCTCTCCCAGCTCTCTGACCCTATGCCGGCCCTTTGCAATGCGTCCCCGAGAAGTCAAGTCATGCCAAATTTGTGCTCTCGGCGGTGGAACCAACTCTCACACACCGCAGGGCACAGCTTGCCTTTTCTCCCTGGCCCTTTCCCACACTTTCCTATGCTCTTTGTCAGCCCTTAGATTTTTTTTCTGCTTCTATTCAGTCCAAATTAGTCACGAATGGCCCCAGCCTAGAGACAAAAATAAATTAGGTGGCGTTTTTTCTTTTCTCTAAATCCCGTTTACCCTTGTTACCATTACGTACCCTTCCTTCACCTCCCCCTTTGCCCCCATAGTGAAGGATAGCTGTGGTTAACCCCTGATAGGGCACTGTACTAGTGGTAAAGACACTGTGCTGTGAAAAAAATAGCAGGTGACCTCATTTGACCTAAGGCAATCTCCCTTTATTTGCATGTCATCCCTATCAGAATTGATTGCAAATAATTCTTAAGTGGTTGACCAATGTAGATATAGGAGTAGTTTACAATAATGACATAAAAATGTAAACTGTACAAAATTTATATTCCTGTCCTGATGTTATGATGCAAGTCATGTGCCTGTGCTATACATCCAAAATTGCATCCCCATTCATATATTCAGGATCAGAGACACTTTCCATGTCTAACCATATAGTTATTACAATTGTAATTATAGTAACATTGTTCATTTCTCACTTCTTTGTGCAGTGAAAATCTTCTGCTCGATTAGTAAAAACATGACAAGTCAGGCCTCACATGTAAAAACTGGCCACAAGCTTTGCCTTACTTCACATATTCATTTACCCAGGTAATAAATAATAACAATAGCAATCATGAAAGAAGTACAGTTGACCAATGCATAATGATCAATTAAAACACGTTATTGGGCAAGCTGTTTGCATATGATCAGTTGATCATCAATGTAAATTTTTTTTTTTTTAATTGGTAAAAAACGTGATGTTCTTATATATACCATGGATGAAATACATATTGAACACGTCACAAAATGCTATAAGCAGGATATTCTTACCAGATGTCGATGATAACCCAATCAATCCACACGGACTAAAAATCAGACCATAGATTAAGTAATGTGTAATAATGATAAATGACACAGTAATGTGAAATAACGATAAATGACACAGGGAAAAAAATATTAAACACATGAAGAAATAGAGGTGCAAAAAGCCATGGAGAGTCATGACATCAGCTAAAATCTATCAGTAATTAGAAAGCAATCCTACCACTTAGGTCCTTTGCCCATATGCACTTTTCTCGTACAAGTACTGTCTATATGGTAGAGCAATTGGATGACAATAGGATGGAGGATTAGAACTAGAACTGAAATCAGACCAAACTCTGATCACAATCGTATGGTTGAAACTGTCAACTAATAAGTAATGCACTCAACACCCACAGTCTTTATGCATGGCCTACCACACAAGAACCCATTGCTGAAGAAAAAAGCATGTTCAAGCATTTTAAGATTGCTTTACAAAATTTAGACTACCCGGGAGATTATAGTAATAGGCAGCAAAGGGACACTTCTAAAGTCGGGTGCACTAGTCTAGCTGTCACCATCATAGATATCTAGTTATTCCCACCATATTTTAGACATATTTAAACACTGACTGAATAGCAACTTTAAACCTACAAAAATACGTAGCCATTTTGAATTCACAATAAAATAATTTGATCTTTATTAATAATAAATATAATACACAGAAATGTCTACAGTAGAAAAAAGGTTGGGAGTGGCACGAACCAAAACATCTGGGGAATGTGGGCATGTGTAGGTGCACATAAATAACATATTGGTCATAAACATTTTAAAAAGACGTAGTAGTGCCTCTATAAATTTAATGTTGTATTCCATACACATTAATGGTATTAAAATAATGGTGCACCGACCATAATAAATCAAGCAAAATGTAAATTCATGTAAGTTGTACAATTAGCATGGTATAGTGGTTACTCACCCATAGCACAATAAACACCCGTGTCTACCCAGGTGCCAGATACCCAGATGCCTGTTTAGGCACGATGCCTTCGTCTGTGGGTGCACACAGTCTAGTAAAAAGCGACCAAACATTTATTTTTTTGGATGCAATAATACACATCATGTTTGGAGTCCAAAAGACCTGCATATCACCACAAAAACGCCAAAAATACCAACAGTGAACTTATATAGTGGGGCATATCATGGTGTGAGGCTGTGAGGCAGCATAGGGCACTGCCAAACTACATAAAATTGAATAGGTAAATGGTCAAATGATTATAAATCTGCTGCATTCCACCAGAATGATGAAGATAAAACGAGGGCGAACATTTCAGCAAGACAATGATACAAAACACACATCCAAGCAAACTCACAATAGGTTACAGAGTAAGAAAATAAAGCGGCAAGGTACAGGCACTCACAAAACTCAGAGTTCATAGAAGAAGCCAAAAGAGCCTTCAGGACTCGAAGGGGGCGTTTATGTTGAATAATGTGGAAAGAATCCCACCTGAGCAATGTGTGCGACTCGTTTCTCCATACTGGAGGCGTCTTGAATCTGCCATCACCAGCTTTTATACAAAGTAATACATTCATTTCAGTAAACATACATTTTCCCTATATCATTCTCACACAATTACATCATTACATAGAAATCTATGGCTGGATTTCTTTCCAAGTGTGGTTTCAACATTGGAGGGAAATTTCATGTCAATGGAACCTATAGAAATGTATTTACTTAAAAGAATGTTGACGTGTCAAATACCTTTTTTACTGGCTGTAAAAGTTCTATGGAAAATTCCACAAATTTCATTGTGTATCTGCTAGTATAAAATTGATTTCCAGGGATCCTTCTTCACTAGAGAGTGAAGAAGCTAAACCGAAACTGAGGTCTTTTCAGTGTTTTATTTCACAACAGCACCCCTGGCCACACAAATCCTTAAAATAAGTTTTCCAATGATTGTGGAGAGGGAATAAGTGACAACAATTGGAAAAATCCCTCAAAGTGAAAGTGGCAATGCTCCAAAGAAGAAATTCATATTTGGGAAGATTTATATAATTTTTTCCAAAGGATTATTTAGTGTCTGATCCTGTTCTGTCACATAGAATTTCTTTAGAAAGAGTAAAGTGTGATACGTCCTGTGCACATGTTCTATCAAGAATGGATTGTGCAGATTCCAGTGCAGGTATCATATAGTTTCCTCAGGTTCTTGATGTGTGATACACTTCCAGGATCTATGTATAAAGACAAACTAATTATTGCCAATCTCTCAATCAGCTTCATACAATTATCACGATGAATGGTTTTCCTTCAGTCTTGTAAGGAGTTCCTAGAGGTGCTGAGTGTCTTGAGGTTGGATGATTTTGGAGGCCCTATCATCTGATGCAGAACATAATACCCCTCCCGTTGGTTACATTACCTGAAAGTGTATTTGTGATGATTGTGCGAAGGCCAGCAGAAAAACCTGTTTGGCCTGTGGAAATGAAACCGTATACTGTAGATCAATTCAGTGTGATGCAAGGACTCCAACATAAGGGTCCACTTCCATGTGCTGAACACATTAGTGTGCAGTACGCCTAACAAATGGTCCCACTGAAGGCAAACCGGATGGCTGTGGTGGCCATGTTGGGTACCACATATTTTGTAAACCATTAGTGTCACTTGCAAGGAAACTCCAAACCATAAGTCGACCTCCACACTTTACAATGGGAGAATGAAATGCCACAAACATCTGCTCATCTGCAAATCAAAAAAGTATAGATTTCCACATTTATCTAAAATGTTGATGTTGAGATGTATTCATTACAAGATCCCTGTTGTGAAGTATAAATGTGGGTTCTAATCTAATGTGCTTTTAAATTGTGTTTTTTAAAGGTAAGTAAGGCTAATTAATTTAGCCTTTGCTGCTGAAGTAACTTTTGGTCTTCCTTTCCAGGGGAAGTCCTTGTGAGAACCAGTTTTATCAAAGCAATTGATGGTCCTCATGACTAGACTTGAGTGTACCGTTGGAGTTCTTGAAATTTTCTGGATTGACGGACCTTCAATTCTGAAAGTAATGATGGATTGTTGTATCTCATTACTTATCTTAATGGTTCTTGAAATAATGTGGATTAGAAAAGATATTAAATGAGGCTAAACACTGCATGAAACTTCATAGCAATCTTACCTCTGCACATGAAAAATGATGGTCTCAAACACATTATAAAGCCAAGAATATCCACAAAGAAACCAGTTTTATTATCAATCCCAGTGGCTAGATCATGAATAATCATGGGACCAAGATGACACCAAACTACTGATCAACAGTATATTGCAATTGTGAGGCTTCAAGCAGGATATTCTCAGATTGAAGTGGTCACTGAGCTTAGAGTGACAGTGTCAACAGCAGGTTGATATAGAGGTAAAGAAAGTGGATGTCCTTTGAACACATCCCACACCGATGACCTCTTCATTTTGAACAATACCCTATGGAATAGAATGAGGAATGTCACACAACTCAAGACCCACTCTTGGGAGGTAAGTGGCACCAACTGTTGACTTCAGCTTTGTCTACATGCAAGACAATCTGCAAGGGTATCTGACCACACCAGCAGGCACAGGTGTCATTGTCTTAATGGGCCAGAGACCATCTCTGAGAACAAGGCACGGCCAATCAAGGGTGTATCATTAGGGAACAGCTGCTGGAAATGGTGGTACCTCAAATGGCCATGTAGAAGCTTTGGCAAGCTGTAATTAAGGCTGAAGGTCGAATCACCTTTGCATGCCTTCACTAAAATGTCCTACTATCATGATATAATATCACAGCAGGATGAATTTATGTTTTTCATAATGACAAATAGCCAACACTTTTCGTACTACGTTTTTTGAGTTGTTCTACGGACAAGAACAGCTCTTATCCAATATATTTGATGTTTTACTAGTAGCCAATAGTGGAAGAGGATTAAAGCAAGGTAAAAATAAAATGTAGATATTTCAAACATAAATGTTCTGTATTCCAATGTAAATATAATTGAAATACATTAAAGAAGAATGATGGTTTATTAAACCCATTTTAGGCTTATTTAGTACAATAATGTAATAATTGTGATACCACAACCTACTTTAGCTTTACATGTTTCATATTTAATGTATTCAAGTTAAATGAAAAATAAGTTGCAAATGATCACAAGCAAAGCAAAGTCTATGAAATCTACAATTTCTTGGATAAGGTAGGCAAGTCGTATGAGATAAAACAAATACCACACACATTTCTTTATTTTGTCAAGTCATACAAAAGCACTAAAGAGCACATACATGCAGTTAAAAAGCACTAAATATCAATATTGAAGTACTCTAACCCCTTAATGACATTGTTGGTGCTCTTTCATTGGTTTTAAAACTTTCATATGGTTTAACTGGCCAGATAAACCAAAGACTTTTGATAGATAATTACACAGTTCATTCCCAAATCACAAGACAATGTTTTGAGCAAAACTATTCCACCTTATAAAAGAAATATTGGATAGATGACATGAAATACATGATTGTAAGGTATACTACTGTATTTTCTGGAATATAAGGCGCACTGTTTAGCAAGAAAAAATCTTGCTAAAAAGTGCCTGTGTCTTATACAGCGAAGGTCAGGATCATCCAGCACTGCCAGACCCTCCTGACCCCTGTAATGGAGATCGGGTGATGCCCTGATATAGAGCTGCACCCTATCTCCCAGAGAAGAGAGGCTCTGTACTGCTCTCCCCGGTGTCCTACAGGTACAGCACCTGCAGTGATGTCAAAATCATGTGACTGATGATATCACCACATACTGCTGAGAATGGGGACATGCTGCCCTGGGACAGGGTAAGAAGAAGTGGAAGAGGGAAACAGGGGAAGTGTGTATATGACTGTGTGTGTGTATAGCCGAGCTGTGTGTGTAACTGTATGGATGGAGCACATCTGTGTGTGCTGTGCTGTGTTTAGTGCGACCAACAGGGATATTTTAATTGATGTAAAATATATTTTTCCTTTTTTGGAAGCCTAAATCTGGGGTGCGTCCTTTTAGTAAGAAGTGTCTTATAGTCCGAAAAATACTGTATATACTTCAAACATTCACTAATTCAAAGCAAATGTTGTGGTTGTATATCCCAGGACTTAAACATTGATGGCTTATCAATCATAATAATATTTATTTATATAGCGCCATCATGCTCCGTAGCACTTTTCAAATCATAGGTAACATATACAAATAAAATACTACATTAGGCTGCATTCACACGATGTACGGCGGGCATACATCGGCACCAGGGAGAGGAGGAGCGGGAGAGCGCCGTATTCCATCTAAAGACTGGAAGATAACATAGTGCCCAGTGCCGTATTTGTCGAAAGATAGGACATGTCCTATCTTTCTATGGGTTATGTAACGGTGTGGAGCCGCATGTGTGCTGCACCGTACTGCTCCCATACAGCGCCGTGAGGCCATTGCGGTGTACAGGGGATGTATATGTCCCCCATATGTGCGTGGGAATGTAGTAAGGGCTCTTCTCACAACAGTCTATAAGGGTGAGGGGATGACACAAGAGGTATAAGAGCTTGTATAATGGTCCAGCCATTATATATTAGGGAACAGAATAAAATAATTTAATGGTGCTGCTGCTCTATCCAGCCACCACAAAAGTCCAAGGTCATTGGGACTGCAGAGAAGCCTGGATTTCGGTGTTTCCTGCATAACTGCCGGGAGAAAAACACAGGATGGGTTAGTAACTATAGAGTTGAAATCTAAGATCAGTGGCAGATAGGCTGGGCGATAGACTGAAATGAGAAGAGGCAGGGAGGTGCAGCATTATGCAGAGCTTTGCGGATGAGGGTAATTTTTTAAGCTGTATTTGGAAGAAGACAAGCAACCAGTGCAGTGACTGGCACAGACTGGGGGCATCCATGTAGCGTTTGGTCTGAAAGACAAGCCTGGCTGCTGCATTGAGAGTGGATTGGAGAGGAGAAGGTTTAATGAGTAGAAGCCCAAGTAGTAGTGAGTTACAGGAGTCTAGACGAGAGTGAATCAGAGCAACTATTAGCATTTTACAGGTTTCAATTGTAAGAAATGGGTGTATTCTGAGATGCAAAAGTGTGGAAGAGATTGAATATGCCGTGAAAAGGAGAGCTCAGAGTCCAGCACAATCCACAAGACAGCGGGGCCTAAAAACAGTAGTTACCATTAAAAAAAAAAAAGCAAAAAAAACAAAACACCTCACTCTTCTCCATATGCCAAAATTCAACTACAGACCTATACAGCTTTGTTAAGTTATTATTAGAGGTAGAAAAAGCTGGGTGAAATGTTTTACACAGTGCGTTGCTGAAACAGTGAAAGGATGCTGTTAAATCATTGATCATTTCATGTCATGTGACCAGGGCCTTTAACCAGTAACATTAATAATTGTTTAACATCTGAGCATCTAAAATGCTCGAGTGCTCGTTACTCGAGTCAAACTTTTTCCTTGCTTGGCCAAACACCTGGAATCCTCAGAAAATGATGGAAACACCACAGAAATGGACAGGAAACAGCAGGGGCAGCATGCATGGATGCCTCTGAGGCTGCTTAATCGCACCATTATGCCAAAATTATGGGCAACAGCATGGCGATGACAAAGTGACCGAGTGAGGCGAGATATCATCTAAAACATCCAATAATTGACCCTGACACTATAGAAGATGGCATGCAGAGGCAGCAGCGGCAGGCTAGAGAGTGGCATGGCGACATACCCCAAATGGACTCAGGCTTCAAACAAATTTTAAAAATTCCTGTTGGCGAGGATAACGTGTAGCACTGTATCAGTATTTCGCTGAAATGATTTCCTATGTGAACAAAAGGTTGATGGTATATTTAGTCGATAACACAGCATGGTGGCGACATAGTGACCAAGTTCCATAACGTATCTGGTGAAACACCCGAAAAATGAGCCTGACACAGCTCGTTTGCTAAGGGGACGACATGTGGAGGCAGCTATGGAGACGGCGTGTGGAGGCAGCTATGGAGACGGCGTCTGGAGGCTGCTATGGAGATGACGTGTGGAGGCAATGGGGACGATTATGCCACCTGAGGTGAACGTAAAGAGGTGAGAAAAGAGGAGTGAAAAGATAGATTTTAGAGGTAAAAGGTTATAGGTTGTAGGTTGCTGCAGTTCAAATGGGCCTGGGGGCCATAAGCGTTTACTTTGAAAAAATTATAATTTCCAAAGCAAGCGGGGACTACAAACAGCAGTTCTAAGAACCTTTGTGTAAGATCAATTGTAGTACTGTTCTTATAGGTAATTGGCCTGGTTATGGCGGGGGAAGGGAACATAAACAGATGCACAAGTAGCGCTGAAATAATATCGGTCGAAGATAAAAGTTTGGTGGTATATTTTGTGGATAACACAGCAGGGTGGCGACAAAGTTAACAAGTTTGAAGTGGAAGCCGTTAAAACAACCCAAAATTTTGCCGGACACAGCTCGTTTGCTAAGGGGACAATGTATGGAGGCAGCTATGTGGATGACTTTTGGAGGCAGCTATGGAGACGACGTGTGGAGGTAACAATGGAGACAACGTGTGGAGGCAGCAATGGAGATGACGTGTGGAGGTAACAATGGAGACAACGTGTGGAGGCAGCTATAAAGACGACGTGTGGAGGCTGCTATAAGATGACGTGTGGAGGCTGCTATGGAGATAATTAAATTTGGATAGTGTCTGCATGTGGCAGTCCAAAAAATGTTTCAAAACAAAGGAGCGGGTAGGTGGCTCTCCAGAAAAATTAAATAGATAGAGTGCCTGTATGTGGCACTCCCAAAAATTAGTTAAAACAGAGGACCGGGTAGGTGGCCCTCCAGAAAAATTAAATAGATATAGTACTATAGCTAGAGCCAGTTGACAATGGCAAAAAATTGCCAGTTGCCTCTCCTTTAGTGTACAAAGAGGAGGAGAATGAGAAGGAGGAGTGCATACATGAGAATTATTCAGGTTGAGCTGCTTTCACCTAGTGGAGAATGGAAATCATGAGAAATCCAGGCTTGATCCATCTTGATAAGCGTCAGCCTGTCAGTCGACAGACGTGTACGCTTATCGGTGATGATGCCACCAGCTGCACTGAAAACCCGCTCTCACAACACGCTAGCGGCAGGGCAGGCAAGAACCTCCAAGGCGAACAGCGCCAGTTTGGGCCACATGTTCAGCTTTGAAACCCAGTAGTTGTAGGGAGCTGTGTGATCATTTAGGACGATGGTATGGTCAGCTACTTACTCCCTCACCATCTTTCTGTAAAGATCAGCCCTACTCTGCCGAGACTGGGGACAGGTGACAGTGTCTTGCTGGGGTAAAATAAAACTGGCAAAGGCCTTGTAAAGCGTACCCCTGCCAGTGCTGGACAAGCTGCCTGCTCACCTACTCTCCCCCGCTACTTGTCCCGCAGAAGTACGCCCTCTGCCGATAGTGGTGTAAGATGGGAAATATTGTTTGAGCTTGTGCACCAGGGTCTGCTCGTATTCATGCATTCTCACACTCCTTTCCTCTCCAGGGAGTGGAAAGATTTAGCTTGTATCGTGGGTCCAGGAGAGTGAATACCCAGTAATCGGTGCTGGAATAAATTCTTTGAACGCAAGGGTCATGGGATAGGCAGCCTAGCATGAAATCTGCCATATGCGCCAGAGTCCCAATGCGCAAGAATTCACTTCCCTCACTGGCCTGACTCTCCATTTCCTCATCCTCCAACTCCTCTTCTTCTGCCCATACACGCTGAACAGTTAAGGACTGAGCAGCGGACCCCTCTTCTGTCTCGCCAACATTCTCCTCCTCTTCCGATACCGGCTGAGAAACAGACCGGAGGGTGCTTTAGCTATCAACAAGGGAATCTTCTTCCCCCGTCTCTTGTGACGAGTGCAAAGCTTCAGACTTCATGCTGACCAGAGAGTTTTTCAACAGGCCAAGCAGCGGGATGGTGAGGCTGATGATGGAGGCATCGCCACTGACCATCTGTGTTGACTCCTCAAAGTTACTCAGCACCTGACAGATATCAGACATCCACGTCCACTCCTCATTGTAGACTTGAGCAAGCTGACTGACTAGCAGTTCTGGTGGAAGTTGACATCTGGCAGTCTACAATCGTTCTGCGCTGCTGGTAAACTCTGGATAACATAATCACCTTTCTGTGGTTGCTTTCTGATTTCTCTGCACATTTTGTTCTTAAAAAAAGTTTAGATTTCTGTTTTGTCTTATAATAGACTTTAATTTGAATTGTAGAACCGACTAGGGGAGTTGATGATAGGGCGTGGGCGTCCAATTACTGCAGGGGTCAGAGGCCGTGGTCCTGGGCGGAGTGAGACACCACCTGCTGATGAGGGAACAGGGGAATGGCCCAGAGCTACACTCCTAGCTTCATGTCTCAAGTTTTGGGACTCGTGGTAGAGCACTGTTGAGGCCGAACAGTGTGAACAGGTGATGTTGTGGATTGTGACAATGCTTCAACTAATTTGTCCACCAGTCAGTCTCCACGCAGTCCACCCATGTTACCAAGTGAGCACTTCTTCAGCTCCTCCACCTCACCTCCTTCCCCCCAGTTGCCCCCTCCCAGGAAAATTTGGCATTTGAGCCGGCATACTCTGAGGAACTGTTTTTCTAGACCCTTCCCAGAGTCACCAACCAATTGTCACGTTGCGTTGTGCTCTTTCCGATGCCAGTGTTTTCCACCGGTTGCAGTCATGATGACATTCTTGACTTAGAGGAAGGAAGTGTTAAAGAGGTGTTGTTGTCAGGCAGGAAGTCCGAGGGGGAGCAGACTAGAGATCGGAGGATGATGGGCGACAGACCCAAGCTGAGTTGATAGGCGGTGAAGACAGTGCTTGTGGACCGAGGCGAAGTCATATACAAGAACAGGTTGAAGAGGCAGTGGTGAGGTCACGAAGGCAGGGCCAGAGCTGTGCTCAGCGCCAAATGTTTCACGTCGTGAAGCTCCCTGGCGGGCTAGATTTTCTTTCTTTCTTTGAGAACAGGGATGACCGACGGAAGTGGTGTGCAACCTGTGCCACACCAGGATCAGCGGGTTCCACCACTACTAGCTTAACCACCACCGTATCGCAGGCATATGAATGCTAAACACCCCACTCAATGGAACCAAGGGCCGTTCACCTCTGGCCGGGCCCACCACTGCTCCTTGCCCTGTGTCATTGCTGCCTCTGCAGTCAGCCCCCTGCCCAGGACCCGGCACAAACACCTCCCGGAGGAAAACCACACCTTCGCCTCCACGATCCTCCACAGCTCACCAATGTCTCCATGCGTCTGGAGCGCAAGAGGAAATATAGTTCCACCCCCCACACGCCCAACCTCTCAACTTCCACATCTCCAAATTACTCAGCCTGGAGATGCTGCCCCTATAGGATGGTTAGAGGACCGAGGCCTTTTGCAACCTCATGGCGGCGGCCGCCCCTCGGTGTTCGGTCCCCGGCCGCCACTACTTTTCCCAATGTGCCGTCCCAGCCCTGCACCAGCACATGTCAGACAAACATCATCCATGCCCACCAACGCCGTTTCTGACAAGGTACACCTAACCACGGACATGTGGACGAGTGCTGCCGGGCAGGGTCACTATAACACATTGGGTTAACTTGGTGGAGGCGGGACCGAGTCTGCACCCTGGGCCGCTATATACTGCCGACCGCGAGATTGCGGGGGCTACCTCGGTCACGGTATCTCAGGCCTACTATACTCCTCCCCCCCACCCTCCTCCACCTCCTCTCCGCATTAACATCCTTGGCAAAGCGCCATCAGTCGGTTAGCTCTAGGCACACAGCAGTGCCGTCGCTAAGTGACAGTCAGGCGGAGCTCAAACTGCTGAGCCTAGCGATAAAAGGCACACTGCTCAAGAGCTATTACAGGGCATCACAGTGCAGACCGATTTTGTGGCTGCACAGGAACCTGAAGCCAGGCATGGTTGTGTGTGACAATGGCCGTAACCTGGTGGCGGCTCTGCAAACTCGGCAGACTGACACTGACTTCAGCGGTTCCTCAAGTTTTCCCCAATCTGCTGATTTGCTCACGAAGGTGCGCCGCATCTGTCGCATTTAAAAGTCGAGCACAGTGCTGCCACTTCTCAGGGCAGCGCAGCACAGCCTCCAACTGCCCACTCACCGACTGTTGTGCGACGTGCCCACAAGGTGAATTCAACATTAACCACGTTTTAGACAGATGCGGCGCACCTTCGTGAGCAAATCAGACAGATTGGGGGAAAACTTGAGGAACCACTGAAGTCAGTGTCAGTCTGCCAAGTTGCAGAGCCGCCACCAGGTTACGGCCATTGTCACACACAACCATGCCTGGCTTCAGCTGAAATGCGCACAGATGCGGCGCACCTTCGTGAGCAAATCAGACAGATTGGGGTATGTCTTGAGGAAACGCTGAACTATGAGATTTAACACATGGGCCAGGCATGGCACATGTGTCAGTCTGCCGAGTTGCAGAGCTGCCACCAGGTTACGGCCATTGTCACACACAACCATGCCTGGCTTCAGGTTCAGCTGTGCCAGCCACAGATCGGTCTGCACTGTGATGCCCTGTAATAGCTCTTGAGCAGTGTGCCTTTTATCGCCTAGGCTCAGCAGTTTGAGCTCCGCCTGCTGTCACTTAGCGTCAGCACTGCTGCTGTGCCTAGAGCTACCGACTGATGGCGCCATGCCCAAGGATGGTAATGCGGAGGAGGAGGTGGTGGAGGAGGGGTGGGAGGAGGAGGAGGCATAGTAGGGAGGAGGGGTGGGAGGAGGAGGAGGCATAGTAGGCCTGAGATACCGTTACCGAGGTAGGCCCCGCAATCCTCGGCGTCGGCAGTATATGAGCGGCCCCAGGGTCAGACTCGGTCCCAGCCTCCACCAAGTTAACCCAATGTGATATATAGTGACCCTGCCCGGCAGCACTCGTCCACGTGTCCGTGGTTAGGTATACCTTGTCAGAAACGGCGTTGGTCAGGGCATGGATGATGTTGTCTGACATGTGCTGGTGCAGGGCTGGGACGGCACATTGGGAAAAGTAGTGGCGGCCGGGGACCGAACACCAAGGGGCGGCCACCGCCATGAGGTTGCAAAAGGCCTCGGTCTCTACCAGCCTATAGGGCATAGTGACCCTGCCCGGCAGCACTCGTCCACGTGTCCGTGGTTAGGTGTACCTTGTCAGAAACGGCGTTGGTCGGGGCATGGATGATGTTGTCTGACATGTGCTGGTGCAGGGCTGGGACGGCACATTGGGAAAAGTAGTGGCGGCCGGGGACCGAACACCGAGGGGCGGCCGCCGCCATGAGGTTGCAAAAGGCCTCGGTCTCTACCAGCCTATAGGGCAGCATCTCCAGGCTGAGTAATTTGGAGATGTGGACGTTGAGGGCTTGGGCGTGTGGGTGGGTGGAACTATATTTCCTCTTGCGCTCCAGCGCATGGAGACATTGGTGGATGCTGTGGAGGATCGTGGAGGCGAAGGTGTGGTTTTCACGCGGGAGGTGTTTGTGCCGGGGTCCTGGGCAGGGGGCTGACTAGCAGAGGCAGCAAATGACACAGGGCAAGGAGCAGTGGTGGGCCCGGCCGGAGGTGAACGGCCTTGGTTCCATTGAGTGGGGTGTTTAGCATTCATATGCCTGCGCATACTGGTGGTGGTTAAGCTAGTAGTGGTGGAACCCCTGCTGATCCTGGTGTGGCACAGGTTGCACACCACAGTCCGTCGGTCATCCGCTGTTTCTTCAAAGAAAGAAAGAAAATCTAGCCCTCGCCACGGGAGCTTCACTACGTGAAACATTTGGCGCTGATGCACCAGCTCTGGCCCTGCCTCTCCGTCTTACCTCACCACTGCCTCTTCCAACCTGTTCTCGTATAGGACTCGCCTCCGTCTCACAAGCACTGTCTTCACCCGGCCTATCAACCCAGCTTGGGTCTGTCGCCTCATCATCCTCCGATCTCTCAGTCTGCTCCCCCTCGGACTTCCTGCCCTGACAACAACTTCACCACTGTCTGACAACTGTGTCTCCTCCTCGTCCGACACCTCTTTACACACTTCTTCCACCAAGTCAAGAATGTCATCATGACTGCAACCGGTGGAAAACCTGGGCATCGGGAAAGAGCACAACAGCAACTTAACAAGTGGTTTGTGACTCTGGGAAGGGTCTAGAAAACAGTTCCTCAGAGTATGCCGGCTCAAATGCCAAATTTTCCTGGGAGGGGGCAGACTGGGGGGAAGGAGGTTGAGGTGGAGGAGCTGGAGGAGTGCTCACTTGGGAAACATGGGCCCCGCCCTACGCTAATTGCTACATGATAACTTTTGAAGAAGACCATGTGTTTAATAATGCCCTCTTTATTCAACACGCCAAACTTTGGCGTCGTTTTATAGATGATGTCTTTTGCGTATGGGCGGGGCCACACGAGACACTGGACCAGTTCCTGGTGCAGCTCAATTCGATTCGTGCTGAATTGCAATTCACCATGTCAAGTAGTAATGATGAAATTAACTTTCTCGACACAATGGTTTTTAAAAACTCAGATGGCACATTGGGTACAGATTTATTTAGGAAGAGTACTGACAGAAATAGTGTGTTGCACTATAGAAGTAATCACCCATACTCGACCAAAAAATCGGTACCCAAATCACAGTTTCAAAGAGTGTGCAGAATTGTCTCGGATGAAACCACCAAAGAGATTAGATTGGACGAGATGGAACATAGATTCCTTGATAGGGGTTATCCACTCCATTTACTGAAAGAAACACGTGATGAAGCCACAAGGGGTACTACTACATCCAGAACTAACAGCAATAAGAGGATTGTCTTCAGCCACCAATATCATCCCTTTAATGCTAAAATTGACAATATTGTTAGGAAACACTGGCATATTCTCAGGACGTCTTATCCTGATATAGAGGAATTTAATAATCCACCACTTATCAGTAATAAAAAAGCACCATCTCTACATAATAGACTGATACGTGCGGACATGGGGGGCAATAGAAAATTACCACGACAAACCTTTCTAGCCACACAGAAAAGAGGGACATTCCCATGTCTAACGTGTTCTGAATGCTCTAATGTACTTAAAGGTGATGTTGTACACCACCCCCACACTGGACAAGCGTTTAAAATTCATGGGTATTACACCTGTAATTCACAAAATGTTGTTTATTCAATTAAATGTCCTTGTGGTTATCTGTACATCGGTGAAACGATGCAATCGATTAAGACACGCATCAATAAGCACAAGTCTACTATTAGATGTAAAAATGAGCTACTACCAATTCCACACCATTTTCTCCAAAGGAAACACACCATCGCCCAACTGAAATTCCAAGTTTTGGAACAGATTGAAGTTCCTAGGAGAGGTGGCAATGTTAAAATGTTTCTTCGGCGCCGGGAGGCATATTGGATACATGTACTCGGTACACTCGAACCGAAAGGGTTAAATCGAGATTATGATCTTTCCGGCATGTCATAATCTATATTGTTTGTCTATTGTTTGTATGTTGATCGATACTAATTTTTGTCCTTGTTCTCATTTCTCTTTTAGAAACGTAATCTAAATGATACAAATACCTGACGTCACTACGTCACACCTCGGATCTCGGGATTCCGGAAGGATGTGACGTCAGTGGGCAGGGCCAGTGAGGAATCACTTTGTATTTAAATGTCTTTATGTCAGTTGTGTTACTATGGTTGATAAAGGCTCATAGCAGGAGCCGAAAACGCGTTCCCAACTGTTGTTGCTGCACTGATGTAGATCTTTCTTCAACATTAAATAATCTCAGCATCAGAATCTTGCGAGTGCCGGGATTTCTTCATTTGTATTTCTTTGGCTTTGTCCGCACCCGGAGCACCGCTTATTCCCGGACGTGCCGTCCATCCATTCTACTTTAACAACTTCACCACTGTCTGACAACTGTGTCTCCTCCTCGTCCGACACCTCTTTACACACTTCTTCCACTAAGTCAAGAATGTCATCATGACTGCAACCGGTGGAAAACCTGGGCATCGGGAAAGAGCACAACAGCAACTTGACAAGTGGTTTGTGACTCTGGGAAGGGTCTAGAAAACAGTTCCTCAGAGTATGCCGGCTCAAATGCCAAATTTTCCTGGGAGGGGGCAGACTGGGGGGAAGGAGGTTGAGGTGGAGGAGCTGGAGGAGTGCTCACTTGGGTAACATGGGTGGACTGCGTGGAAGACTGACTGGTGGACAAATTAGTTGAAGCATTGTCCACAATCCACAACATCACCTGTTCACACTGTTCTGGCCTCAACAGTGCTCTACCACGAGTCCCAATAACTTGAGACATGAAGCTAGGGAGTGTAGCTCTGCGGCATTCCCCTGTTCCCTCAACAGCAGGTGGTGTCTCACCCCGCCCAGGACCACGGCCTCTGACCCCTGCAGTAATTGGACGCCCACGCCCTCATCATCTACCCCTAGCCCTCGGGTTCAACAATTTCAAAATTAAAGTCTATTATATAGACAAAACAGAAATATAAAAACTTTTTTTTATAGAACAAAATGTGCAGAAGAAATCAGAAAGCAACCACAGAAGGTGATTGCTATGGCTAGTTTCTAACCTACACTGACAGCACACAAAAGGATTTTGTGCTGTGACTGAGTGTGTCACTTTTGAAAAACGCTAATGTAGCCCTAACAAGGGCTGTTGGGTTCTTGGAGAATCACTCCTGCCCAACAGTAATCTACTAGAACACCCCAACGCTATCTCCCTAACGGCATCCAGACAGAGAATGATCCGAGCAGCGCGGGCAGGTGCTAGTCTATTCCAGGGTCACCTGATCAGGCCAGCCAACCACTGCTATCGACATTTAAGTGTACCACGTGATGCTGGGTGTACTGCAGAGTCTCCTGGCTTGTGATTGGCTCTGTTTCTGGCCGCCAAAAATCTAAACGCCTAAATCTAAACGATGACATTTTCTCGAGCGGGAGAAATACTCATCCGAGCACCGAGCAGTTGCGAGTACACTATTGCTCGAACAAGCATCAAGCTCGGACGAATATGCTCGCTCATCTCTAGTTATCACCTTTGCTTTATGGCAAGGTGCTCCATCATGCTGGAAAAGGCATTGTTGATCACCAAACTGCTCTTGGACGGTTGGGAGAAGTTGCTCTTGGAGGACATTCTGGTACCATTCTTTTTCATGGATGTGTTTTTAGGCAAGACTGTGAGAGAGCCGATTACCTTGGCTGAGAAGCAACCCCACACATGAATGGTTGCAGGATGCTTTACAGTTGGCATGAGACAAGACTGGTGGTATCACTCACCTTGTCTTCTCCAAACAATCGGAAAAGGGGTTTCAGAGAAAATGACTTTACCCCAGTCCACAGCAGTCCACTCCCTGTACCTTTTGTAGAATATCAGTCTGTCCCGGATGTTTTTTCTGAAGAGAAGTGGCTTCTTTGCTGCCCTCTTTAACGCCAGGCCTTGCTCCAAGAGTCTCTGCCTCACATTGCGTGCAGAGCTACTCACACCTGCCTGCTGCCATTCCTGAGCAAGCTCTGCACTGCTGGTAGCCCGATCCCAAAGCTGAAACACTTTTAAGAGACGATCCTAGCGCTTGCTGGTCCTTCTTGGGCACCCTGGAGCCTTTTTGGCAACAATGGAACCTCTCTCCTTGAATTCCTTGATGGTGATAGATTGTTGACTGAGGTGCCATCTTTTTAGCTGCAATACTCTTCCCTATTAGGCCAGTTTTGTGCAGTGCAATGATGACTGCACGTTTCTTTAGAGATAACCATGGGTAACAGAAGAGAAACAATGATGCCAAGCACCAGTCTCCTTTTAAAGTGTCCAGTGGTGTGATTCTTACTTATTCATGACAGATTGCTCCATTACCACAGGTGTGGGTGTTTATGGGGCTGGAGATTAATCACTGAAACAATTTTAGCTGCTACTTTTAAGGCAGGCCTCCAATGAAGTTGAAATGTGTTTTGGTGGAAAAGTTCATTTTCTATGCAATTAATTGCTGTTAAGCTGATCACTCTTTATAACATTCTGGAGTATATGCAAAATGCCATTATAATAACCGATGCAGTAGACTTTGTAAAAATTAATATTTGTATCATTCTCAAAACTTTTGGCCATGACTGTACTACCTGATAACATGAAATCACAGCAGCCTCACCACAGGAGGATGGGGAGGAGAAGAAGTCCATTGAGGCTACTGTGATTCCATGTTATCAGGTACATACATGCATAGATGTTAATATTACTGGGTAAAAGACCTTAGATGACATCACCCTAGTCACATGACATGAATGTTGAAGAGGCATATGGTATGGGGAGGAGTAGATTGGAGGGCCCGGACGAACAGGACACCCCCTCTCATACCATGTAGGAGAACATTAAGTTGATTTTGAGGGTGTGAGGGGAAACTATTATTAGGAAAAAGTATGGCAGCATTTAGTAAAACCGTCTCTGAAACATTTGGTTAACTATTATGTTGTTATTATTTATGTTTAAGCATATATACAAATTTTTTTTTTAAGTTTCATCTTGGGTACTCATTGCCACATTAATAAGTAACTACTGAATACCCCTTGTCTCAGATGATACAGTAGTGCTTGAAGAACATGTGAGGAGAGGACCAGGAAGCTGTAAATACAGGACTAGAATGGGAATGGAGACCGGAAGAAGCATATGCTATCTGAATGATTAACCTGATGCAGCTAGCTACATTAAGCAGGAGAAGTCTTAACTAATTAGTTTCAATCTAAAAACAGTTAGTCTTTATACGCATTTAATTTGATCTCTCCTAATGCCAAGTTTACAGAACTGCTGCTCTACCTCTTATGGTTGCTGGAAAAAAGGAAGAACCATTTCCAAATGGAGGCCAAATGGATATTAAGTCATAACTTTAGTGTAGGAACCATACAGGAAAGGGAGGGCTATTCCTCCACTTGTCTAGCAGAGGTAATGGCTAAAATAAATAAATGACATTAACAAAAAAATCCAGATATGGGTACCTGCTGTGGAGAGAACATTCAAGAGGGGGGAATTTTACCTGCTGCTTTAAAGGAAACCTACCAGCAGGAATAGATTCAATGGTAGGTTCCTATTATCTTCCTAAGCATTAAACTTTCTTTCTTTGTCTTTTTATATAGCCCAACCCTAAACTTTACCTTATTATGCAAATTTTCATCAGAGGCTATTGCGGCGTGTAATAGCCTCTCTGGGTTGTGGAGCCTACTCCACACCACTCCACACCAAAGTAGCATCTCCACACCAAAGTAGCATCTGCTGTCCCACCTCCTTGTGGATCCTCAACCATTGGCTTCTTTCTAACGCTATGCATGCACAGTAGCTCTTTCAGTGACAGTGGCTGCTACATGAGTGGGTGGTTGTGAATACTGGGACCTGACCCTCTCAAAGTGGCGCTGATGTGGTAAAGGGAAAATTAGCAATTTTCGATTGGTGTGGGTGTCGAGAATGAGAGATCCATCAATCACTGGACACTCACCTCATGATATATCTTTTCCAACATTTGAAGAGAAAAATAAAAAGGGAGGGTGCAAGGAACATGCTGAGATAATATCCTATAATTCTATCTTTGCTTTACCCACCTGGGCAAGCGGTCTGGTATTTCTTGATGTAGGCAAGGATTTACTAAATATATGGGACTACAATATGCTTTGCCTATTTGGCCACTAGGTTGGTTACATGGCACTAACCATCTATCTCAGCTTGGCGATTAGTAGAGCTCAGCCTTTGTGTGCCTACAGGCACTTTATAACACTGTGCACAAGCTACAAAGCAAAATCAACTCCTCAACACTGATGCAGCACAACAGTACATGGAAAAGTTGTTGGTGAACTTTTTGATGTCTATGCATATTTATGTTGGCACCACATAAAATTCTCTCCGATGCGAAGGAAGAGGTATGTTCTTACCCTGGAGCTAATCGGAGATGATTGATAGATTTATCATTTAACACAACCCTGATGGTTCCCAACAGAACAGATGGCCAAATCTTTTTAGTATCCAATTCCTGCATATTTTACAGGCTTTGGTCATTCTGCTGCTCCAGAATACAGGACGGTCTTGCATTCACTGACCACATGGGCCTGCACATTTTTATATAGTCATACCACAAGGTGTGCTCGACTTAGGAGACAGCAATGGAAGATGCCAGCTGCCACCCTTGTACACACAGTATTGGCATTGGTTTGTTGCCTTAGTGCCTTGTGTTTATGTCTGGTATAATAGTGGTTATATGTTAACAAAATAAAAATGACCAAGCCTTTCGTTCCATTTGGTTCTTGTCTGTGATTCCGGTAACTTATTTTACATTTAAACTTTTATGGTACTTTCTTGGTTGTTTTTTTTATTTACCAAAAGGTTAAAAGAAAAAACTTAAAATGAAGAAATACTTGCAATTTCCATGAGAAAATGAATTGCTAAATTGATTGATATCCTAACTTATAGGTTCCATTATTTTAGTTAGAAAATGCCTTCACATCAGGAGAATGAAACCTGTAGTTGTGACAAACAGGAGTTGAAGCAATAAAGCATTCAGCATTAAGCCTAGGGGGGTGTGTGGATAAAGGGGAAGAATGCGGGATAAAAAGCTTGAATGAGGTCAGTGTTGTAAAGTAATGAATTCCCAGATGTATAAAAAGTCCATTTGTAATTAGTGCCAGCCTACTTCCAACACCGAAATAGAAAAGCATTGTTAACATCCTCCTCTCGAATTCCATCATATACTCAAAGAAGGAACAGCAAAGTACCTAAAACACTCTACCGACATTGAACAGCCAAAGTACAATGTAAATTTAAGCTAAAAATGAACAGTTCTCAAGAGGGATTGCTCTGGTAAAAAAGGGTTTCATTATACTGGCCTCTATCCAAATATATTTTAGGTATAAACATCATAATATTACATATCTTCTCAAAGAAACACAACAAATTAGGAAACATCTTATCTTTTGTTTATTAAACTTTCCAGTCCCCCCCGTTTAAAAAAAAAAAAAAGTTTAAGCAAACAAAAAAAGTCTCTTTACAGTACTTTCCGAGATGCCCAAAGGAAACAAAACTCTGTAGGCTGTAGATGGTGTGCTAGTTTATGCCAAATCGCTCCACTCTTTTCCTCTTTTTAGCCTGGAATGAAAAGTAAAAAAAAATAATGTGAAACGGTTCCATCTAGCTGTTATCTTGGATCTGTACATTAGGCGAAATGTCATCCTCTTCATTAATGCTCACAGGGAATTTGTAAGCAGCAGTTAAGAAATTCTACGAGGCATTACACAGCTGGCATACAGCGCTTTATGGATACAGCTTCCTGTTCTCACATCCCCCGCCTTTAGCAGCTCCAACTACGATGCCCTTTGACCTACGATAGGGGCTAATTGGCCAGCCTTCCCCCCCACCTGAGGCTGTTAGGAGGCACATGGTCTCTGTGGCACAGAGTTCACACTTCTGACAGAAGCCCTCACATTTTTGTGTAAGGTTACCAGGAGCCATCAAATGTGCATATTTGACCCCACATTCCAAAGTTTTACAAGCCAATACCGGAGATGCATTACCAACATACTCTTCTTGCAGCTGTGCAGCTCCGCACATGAAAATCTACAGTCTAACAGGTAAATGTGCAGGTACATGCAGGTCAGGGAAGAAACCAACTTCCTTCAGGAGAATTTGCCATTTAAGGCAACTTATAGAGGCATTTTGAGGTTTAAGGTCCAGGGTGGGATAAGTAAATCCTTGTTTCCAAGTATCCATGTAATGAAGCCCCTTTATATCAGGCACAAATAGATATACTGGTTCGGTCATTATCCAACACCCTGACATTAGGCTTCCTGAAAGTTATACTTTATGTAAAAAGTATCTTAGTTAATCCAATAGACAATGTTTTTTGCGTCTGTGTGCTACCAGAAGCTAAGCAGCGCAATGACAGCTATATATTACATGAGGTGTGCCATGTCATCTTTACTACAGGACTATCCCGAGCTGTGACCCAAGGGAAGTAGAAGAGTTTGGTCTTTCATTATGGGCCTGGACAGAGGAGATGTTTATGATGGTTTAGTGTTGTAACAAGTACCTAAGGACATTATGTCCCAAATGTCTTTGACAGGTTCACTTTAAATCCTTACATAATCTGATATTTCGCCCAATAGCAACTACAATACCGATTTGTGAAAAACTTAAAAAAAAATAAAATGGCACACTAAAAAAAAAAAGCTATTTTTTTTGTACAAGTTTTCGTCAAGTCTCCATTCAGATTCTTATTACAGTTGACGTGCAAGATGCAGCCAGTGCTAGTTGGAGCCACTTTTACGGATCTACTGTTATGTGTAATCTGATGTGGAAAATCTCAGGTAGCACTATTCTTTTTTTCAAATGTGCTCAAATGATTGAACTTGTATTTCTAACAATCTGATACAGAAGCTGTTCACACTAAGAAATGTGCCAGTTGACAAAAGGCTTTAAATTGGACAACATAGTCATAAAATCCTCCCTATTTAAAGCTTACCTCTATATCATCAGTTACAGAAGCCGAGCTAGTAACTATGCCAAAACGTTCTTTCCTCTTCTTAAGTTTTTCATCATCTTCACCCTGCAAGATGGAAAGGGGGGGGGGGGGGGACAACATTTTAGACACAAGCTAGGGCTCAGTTCACACCTCTTAAGTTTCTTAATGCTAGATAAATAATGTGGAAAATGGAAGCCCTTTCTTTACATTCATGTTCCCATAGAGTTGCGTGTACAGAAGTGTGTGCTTTGCATCCAAAAAGGCCTCCCCGTATCACCTAAAATTAGCTGCCAGTGAGGCACTGTACTTTAATTACAGACGTGTTTGCAAATTAGCTTTTCTGACTCATGTGGGGACAGGTTTCCTTTGATTGTTAAAAAAAAAAAAAAAAAAAGAAATCAAACAAAGCAAAGTAGCAAACATTTTCTTTTGTTCTAACTTTGGACGTAAATGACCCTTCCTTGCATGCTAGTCCATGGAATGTTAGGAGAATGTAAGGGGCTTTTGCTCACCATCAGCAGATAGCTATAGTTCTACTTGACTATAGAAGCTCTGAAAGAAGCAGAGCTCAGAAAGATGGAAAAATCTGCAGCGCTTTTGCTGGTGCATCCACGACAGAGATCCAAGGCTGAGCCTGGGGTCAGCATGCTTATTAGCTCCATTCAATACGGCTAATCACTTTGTAGCTGTCCCCCACACTTTCATCAACATCATCATTGCTGGTGCTGCAGCCATAGCATGAAGGGCAGGGCAATTTTTTCAGCACACTTAAAAAAAGGTTTTCCACAAGTACGCACAACAGGAAGCTTATTTTTGAAAGATTTTTTTACACAAAACTCTTTTGTTGCCAACTTCCGATTCATTGTAGAGATGTGTTTGCACAAAAATGATTTGTATGCATCTACAATACATTTATAAAATTATCACAAAACGCCATCCCTTCTCTCAATCCAGCTACTTTATACCCCGATCCTTCCAGTAAGTATTCTTCCTCAACAATTCTCTACTCATCCCCTGTCTAAGCCGTGTTATGGGAGATTTTTTTTGTATGTTCCTGTATGTTCTTCATTCGGTTTCGTATCTGTTATTATTAAAATCTTATAAAAATCGGGACGGTGGTGCATTGGTTGATACGTCTAGGCTCTGAGGGTAGCTACCCCAAACAGACCTAATAAATATTCCTCACCTTATACTAAGTGCAAACTCTACACTGATTTTTACACAGCCCATGTCCAAGGGACTTCACACCTTCACATTCCAACTGAGCAGAATTTCTTTTGAAACAAAATAAATTTTAATGTAATAAATGTGCAATTACTATAGATTTTAAGAGATACAGTATTCATTTGATGCTGAGGGAATGGGTTCCACATCAGCATCTTTGTCTTTGCTCCTCTTCCTGCCTTATCACACAGACTAAGATAATACCAGATTTTGTGTCATTATGGGTGACATCTATTTGCAATATTCTAAATCTTATAAATTGCTGGCATACAGATTGTATTTACTATCCATTTCTTTGTGTGTAAACAGTGCATGGGGTAACACAAACCAGTTATGTTGATATTAGTGAACCCTTTAACCGGCTTTAAAGCACATGAATCTTATTAGTAAACGGGTTAACAGATAAATCTACACGCTGTATTTTTCATCTGTTTGAATACACGTTTCCCAGCATGCACTCCTAAACGTGCCACTAAATCAACTATTCTGAATTATCAAGCCACTTGACCTCTAGGCCAGCTGGGGTCACAAAGAGGCACACTTACAATGCTCCTCACTCCATCTTTAGCCTTACACTGACAGCTTTTGATTCATGTGCTGCTGGAGCCCATCTGAGCCAAATTACCCCTAACCAAAAGCCAGCAGGCCAGGCATTTATCAAACCTCTCCCCCCTGATACTCCTCCCTATGCCCGTTTCTGCCCCGGGCCATGCTCAAGTGCACCCATAGGTACCATGCAGCTGCTGGGGATAGTGACCTTCCTTTCTGAAGCATCAGATGGCTTATTCTTTTTAGTGCCTTCTATGCCCTCTATGCCTCTGGTGGGTTCCATCCATCCTCATTTGAATTTAGGTTCTCTTTTCCTGTTTGGTACAGGTTTGCTCAAGAACGCCCTTTAATTGCTTAGAAAAGTAATAAAGTGGATATGGCAAAGCAAAAAAGCAGAAAAATTATGGTGCTATAAAATATATAGCACCATAATTTGAATCATGTTTCACAGTAATATAGAAAATGCATGCTATAAGTTAGTTAACATGCACAAGATTGAAATACGATGAATAATTTAGATTTTGTTATACACAGCTGGAATGAATGCCTCTAACCTAGCTGTGGATGGTTTCATGTGAAGTGTGTACAGGAGACGAGACACATCATACTAAATTATTCTGTTACTAGAAAAGGAGGAGCTTTTATGATTGGATTGTAAGGTGAAGAAGCAGCTTGTTCATGAAACGCAGCTTGTCTACGCAAAAGCTAAAACCCTGTCTAGAGAAGGAGACACTCACAACTATTCTCCATCTGCTCATCACATGAAAAAAATAAATAAATCATAACATAACATTCTTTAGTTAAAAAAAATAAATAAAATAAAAACTTCGGCAAAGGGTTTATCACTGTGTTCTGATGCGGAATGATAGGTCTAAAGTATGACTCCACAGGCTTACATTACATCATTATACATTACAGATTTATTACTTGGTCTAGCTTACGCCATAAAAGGCTAATAGAATTTTGGAGCAGTTGCATAATGTTTCGCACACTGGGGCACATTTACTAAGGGCTTTGCACATTCTTCCAGGTGTAAACTGCTTGCACAGGTATTTAAGAAGTGTCTGCGCCGGAATTGTGTCGCATGGACCTAGGGCCGTAATTAACATGCAAATTGTGTTGCACACCCTATGTTAAAAGGTGCACCTCAAAAAAGTAGGTGATCTCAGTCGGGCTAGTGCGGGGAAGCGACATATTCAAGATTTCTGGCACACGTTCTTAATGTGTTGCACCCAGCATTATATACGGAAAGTCGTAATAATCAGAAGAGCGCCTAAAAACAAATCCAAAACCCTGAAAGGACCTCTACCATCAGATTCTTCTGCTAGAAACGTTCTTAATTATAATCTGGAACGGCACGGTTCAACAGAAAAAGTTAAAATTAGGAAAATTAGTCTGAGGCACACAGACTTACATAACCCGAGAGCCTCGTCCTATAACTTATTCACTCCCCCTCATTTGTCTAAGGGCAAGGGAATACATTTTAAACCAAGGTGTTCAGATGACATAAACCGGAGCACATCTGATCAATTTGCATTATTTTTAAAACTTTTTCTGCATAATCTTGCTTTTCTGGATTATATTTACCAAAGCATAGAGATAGTTCCGCATCTTGTATCAAGACTGGACATTTACATCTGGTAAATTTAGAACAATTGTATAGCACAGGTGAATCAATATAAAACTTGGCTTTTAATGTGAAATAGTTAAAATATAGAACTCAAAGTGCTCCAAAATGACCATTTCTTTGTGATGTCACCACTCCATTTCTTTGTGAGGTTTGTAGTTGTGTCGTTTTGGAGCACTTGAGTTCTATATTTTAACTATTTCACATTAAAAGCCAAGTTTTATATTGATTCACCTGTGCTATACAATTTTTCTGGATTATACTAAAAATAAGTTCCTAGCAGAAGTACTTCTAAGGGGCATGCAAGTAGGACTAGTCTACCATCAGCCAATCTTATGGTAGAGGTCCTTTATGAGGGCTGTTTCCACAAAGAACTGTCTGAAATGCCTTCCACTCATTAGATTGCAAGCAGAGATCTCACTCCTACTGTTTCATCTTACCATATTACTACTCTGTAATATCTTGTTTGTATATGTCCCCCATGATACATAAAGCTCTGCAGAATATGATGTTGCGATACACAGAAATTATAAATAATTATTATTATTAGAACATGATCATTTCCGATTCGTGTCACCACTGCAGAGGTCACAGTTATTTTTTAAGACATTTCATTCTACCATCATAATATTAAGTAATGCAAATTTAGTTATACTTAATCTCTGTAATGTTATGAAAAAGAGAAGATTTAAAGTGTTGTACCAGAGGTTTACTTCCATTAGTTACAGGCCAACAGCTGAATCATCTCCTGGACCTTCTCGACAGGGTATGATACATCGCGGCCAAAAATGGCAAAGATTCAAATCCCTGTTTCCTTCCTCAGCCCAGGTGTATACAAAGTCAGTACCTCTTCACCACCAACCATGAGCCTTGTCGAATTAAGGAACTCTCACTGCGGTCAGATTAGACTCATCAAGATTGCTGTGTTTACACTTACACACACACTCAGCCCTCTCCAGGATTTCCAGTTTAAAAAAAAAAGCAATTTTCCCAAATGCAAGTCTGATGCCAGCAGATTGCTACAGATGTGGCAATGCACAGGGATGGGAGTCCCAGAAACTCCTGGCCCTCATTGTAATGGATCCCCTCAGATGTCCTCCCTCCACAATGACAACCCAGGGGGCCAAGATAGCCCGGGGCTGTGTTGCCAGCACATATTGTTTGTGTTGGGCATTTGCTACATAATGCAAATACCCAGAGTGCACGAAGAGGGCTCAGTACATAAGCAAGTCCATTTGCAATGTCTCTGGTGGTTCACAGTCATCAACTTCTGCTTGTTGAGAAGGACAAGATTCAGTTGTGTGTTCAGCACCATGGACAACAGTGAACACATCAAATAGCTGGGCATCACAGGGAACATTACTGGTTGTTGTACATAATGATCTACACTAGGTAGAAAGAAACGCCAGATCATCCGACCAAGGAACCTCCACCGGAC
The DNA here is from genome assembly GCA_019512145.1 of Engystomops pustulosus. Classification (NCBI taxonomy): domain Eukaryota; kingdom Metazoa; phylum Chordata; class Amphibia; order Anura; family Leptodactylidae; genus Engystomops; species Engystomops pustulosus. The sequence goes on along the minus strand of CM033642.1, from coordinate 43,713,028 downwards.
AAAATTACTGGTTGTTGCAAATTTCAGTGGTGCAACAGTTGTTTCTATTTGTTACATGTCTGTTGAAACTTTTCTTCACATCAATAAAGCCATTGGCTTCATTAGTGATATTCGTTGGATACCACAGTAATATAAGGATTAGATATTGGCCATCAAGCTTCATACAAGCTGTAATAGGCCTTGGGTCCATTTTATTGCGCTATGCACAAATTCAGTTTATTGCAGTTGCTCCTTACATGCCTCCTTGTCTATATTAGAAAATATACTAGTTCATACTGCTCCCAGTGACACATTCAGTAATAAAATGTTCTTTTGCCCAGTCGCCATGCTTTACCCTTATGTCTGCTTTCACATTTAGCTTGAGGCATGATACGCTAGATAAGCGTGGCTTCTCAGAAGTTCTTGGCCTGTTAAGCGATCTGCACAGGTTGCAGATTGTCTGTTTAGAGCTGTGTTTTTTTTTTTTAATGCAGATTTTTTTCCTCATCCCACTAGGCTGAGGGAATTCCACATGAAAATTGCACAATGATATGGATTTTATGCAGATTTTCACTTGCCCATAAACTTCAGAAAATGCGGAAAAAGTCCATGAGAATGCACAAGAAAAGCAACAATTATTATTTTTCTGCACTTTGCAAAATAAAGGAAAGTACTTTATTTGGGTTTTCTTGTCTCCAGATGTCCATGGCATGGCCTCTCAAGCAGTTCACAAGCACGTGGATCATGTTCTCACCAACTGAATGAAACAGCATGCATCCGATCACTCCATTCACTCGTAGTGCTGGATGTTGACGAACACAATATATTCCAGCTCCCACTTCATTCGATTAGTGGGAAAGTGATCACCGTCCTTGTGACCTGCAGGGGTCTGTTTTTATGATTGGTGGCTTTCCCAGTGGTCAGATTCACTGATAAGAGTGCTGAGAATATTGGGACAACTCCTTATAAGTGTCTCTATAAGGTCACCATGTAAGGATGGCTTTAAAAAAAATATAGATAATTAAAACACTAAAAGAAAAACCACACACAGGTAGCAAAACCTTTTTCTGCATAGCATGTTCTGTGTCGGCATAGTAAGCAGAACTCACATGCTCTCCTTCCCGGATAACTAGTAAAAGTTAAGCAGTTTAGTGCATAAAAGTCCTGAATTAAAACACAGAAAATTATACATGTCCCTAGAGCTTAGCAGCAGCCTCTACACATTATACAACATGTAGAGGGGTTAATTATACCAAAAAAGCTTGTATGGGGTTAAACTGGATAAGGGGCCACTGCCAGTCACCACCAACTTACAACAGCAGCTACTCAGTGTATAAACTAAACTGTAACCAAACACATGCACATGAGTATAAAACAATGCGTTTTGCACACGTTCATGGTCTGTATTATTGACAGGTTATCTCTTTATTGTTTAATGTGGTTAATGTCATCCCTTATTTGGGTTTCCACTTATTTATTATTTGTGGTTCTTTCTGCTGCTGCCCATGTAGGCTGGTTGGGAATCTTTACAGTCCATACCCAAACACAGTAGCCTTGTAGTGCTAGGGATAACCATTTGTATATTGTCTTATAGTCTGTTTGTTGTCTCTGTGTCTGCCTTCTTTTTATGTCCCCTTTGGGGAGAAATCATATTTTGAATGTACATTAATTAATAAAGCATTGTTTCATACTTATGTGCATGTGTTTGTTTACAGTGTAGTTTATACACGGAGTAAGAACATGTAGAGCTGGTCAAATGAGAGGAGACATATGTATACATACCCAACAGTGTGAAAATCTTCTCTACAGAAGAAATTTATACACGTTATATGTAGGATAAGATAATTTAGAGTTGAGAAGGGAAATAATTCATAGGCAAAACATTTACATATATGTACATGATAAATGGTTATTACCTACGAATTATTTCACTTCTCAAAAAAATTCTGATGAAATTATCTTATCCGACATGTAACAGATACATTGCTTCATGAGATGAGAACCCCACATTAATACTCCACTAACTTATTATACAACACAAGAACATTATGGTGAGGGTTAAAGGCTTCTCATCACATCATTTACAGAAATGAATTCTTAAACAGGAGGGATCCGTATTATGGAGAAACAATTACCTGCTCAGAAAAATCTCGCAGATAAACATCCTCAGCAAAAACATGTTTATGAAAAAATAAAATTAAGGAAACTCTTCAGTTTCCCCATCACAAAAACTAGAAACAAATATCAATGGGGGTTATAGCAATAATTTCCAGGCACATTCTTGTTTAATGAATAGATACTGGCACAGAAATACAGCCAAGCTCCATAAAAGGTAAGCTAGTACCAGAGAGCTACAGAACAGGATATTCCCTGAACTGGATTTTATACAGAGGCCTGGCATTAGGCTTTTATGACAACGAAGACATTTAAAAGAAATACAGCAAGATAAACCAGGGACACTTACTCATAGATCCAAGCACCATGACTGTGGTAATCTTCTTATATTTCTTATCCATGGCCTCCGTCCTTTCAAAATCAACTTTTAAAATTATCCTAATGAGACAGAGTTCCTGGAAGTGTGTTACCAGAGCCCTTTAGTGCTGCAGCTTCACATGCTGTTACACTGCGCAGTTGCCCTTTCCCTCCTCCCTCAGCCAACTGTAATCTCTCAGCAGCAGTAGAACTTCCCCCTCCTACAGCGAGCTAAAACTACATGATATGATGAGATTACAGCAGGCAGAGGGAGAGATGTGTTTCTACAAAGAGCCCTTCTGGTTCATTAGAATAATTTTTAAGAGTCTATTTTTGAAGGAAGGAGGCTATGGATAATAAATCTGATAAGATTATCAGTGTCACGGTGCCTGTATCTATGATTAAGTGTCCCTGGTTTATCATGATGAATTTTAATGGCAGATTTCTCTTTAAAGATTGGGAAATGTTGTTTTCTTTATTTGGTGGTAATATATAAAAGTATAATAATAATAAACTAAAACCAGAGTGTGAACAAAAGGTTTTACATTCACCTACTGTGCCCCATTAAATCGAACGTATGGAAGATTACCTTTCGTTACAGTCCCATTATTAATGTAAAAATAGATGCGGACTGCCATTTCATAATGGAACAGGAACAGCACCTGCTGATCACAGGATGTTAACGCCTAACAAAGAATCAAGGGGGGGGCATTGATACTTTAGAAATGGGGCTCTTGGAAAGTTATATGTATACCCAACAGCTCTGCTCTACACCTATGACAACCAGCAATCCCATGGCTGTCTGCAGCAAACACTACATAGTACTTCTTCAGCTAGTAAAAGCTATTTTACATATGACCTTCCAAAAAAGGTTGAGTAGGGGGAGAAAAAAAAAAAACACTAATAGATGTAAATACCTGATAGAATAGAAGCAATTCTTGAAAACTATGACACACCCACAACCCTCCATCATAAATAGTGCTTATGCTAATAGACCTATAAATAGTCAGCTATCGCATAGCCAAATAATGCAATTCTTTTGCTGGATACCTAATAAACCATTACCTGACAAAAGTAATTAAACATTTTAAAGTGCAATATGAAAGACACAGAAGAGTCTATAAAGAATATATAGAATGGAAATGAGAAGTGAGAATCGTGTAGTTAAGATGTCATTTTGACAGGACATAATGAACACAATAACTTCTCCTTAAATGTCCATAAGAAAGCAGAACATGCACGTCCAATTCATGGCAAAAAAAAAAGAAAAACCTTACTTTTTCAATGGAGATTTATAGTGGAATATGTCAAGAGCAACATATAGTGACAAGCAATTAATTTAAAGTAACAAAAGCATAGTTTACTTGTAATACAGAGAAAGCTTTACTGAACGTTTAAGAAGCAAGGGTGTAGAAGGGAGGGGACACGTATCCTGAATTAGGCTTCTGCGTGGAGGAGAAAAGAGGCAACGGAGCGTGGACTGAGAGCCATTTGAAAGCCACATTAGACCCAGCGATTAGAGACGCAGAGATGTCTAGTCGACCGAAAGATATGTGCCAGGGTTGGGTGGGGCACGAAATTAGCATTTATATAAATTACTTTCACCCCAACAGGACTGGTAAGAGCACTTACCCCCAACAGATATCAATTATGAAAACCAATGACACAATATTATGACTACAACAAGTACTGTACTTTAAGAAAAGCCTCCAGGTTTAGCTTTTAGTAATTGTGAGGACAAGATACCAGTGTTAGAATGTGAATATGGTGACAGGGAAACTTTAGTAACAGAGTTACTGTATACATGCTGCAGTTACGTGGTTTTACAAACACCTATGGACCTTATGTTACCTTAAAGCACAAGCAATGTGCCCAAATTAGCTACGTGGCTACTTTTACGGAAAATGAAAAATTATAGTAACAAATTCACGGTTTTCTGAACATCCAGGACACCTTTTTTTTAATATACGTTAATGAATATTGTCCCACAGAAAATAACCTGTGAATTGTAGCAGAGTAAGTGTATAGCTGGGGGGCGATACAGGCACTGATGGCAGAGGTGGCACCGTTCACCTTAGTTGCCCTCTCCATTTGATATGCAGCGTGCATGACTGCTCCTGCAAGGCATTGTTCTACATACCGCACGGCATATGCTGGACACATGTCACTAGATGACAGCAATGACTGATCTTTGGGGGGAGAGTAGCTTTATAGGAAGCAAGCTTTGGACGGTTTCCATGGTGGTGAAAGTAAATGGCTGGCTACATGTAACGCCGTGCACCTCTATGTTTTATTTACAACACTATGCGCTGACAAGCGGGGTTGGTGGCTGGAGAATAGGCTGAATGGCTCATCAAAACGCTCATTGAACCAGAATAGAGGGAGGAGGTTGATGAGATAAGATGTATGTGTGCCAGCCACAATGGCAAGTTTTGTCTCACAGCAGGAACAGATAAAGCAGAACCAGGTGACCTTATAGAATAAGGCCAGTCTCCCCATTCCTAGAATTTGGGGTAAAAGTTTAAACAACAACAAAAAAAAGAAGCATGAACCAATTGAATTTAACCCTTTGAATCAGGAGAACTGCATTTAACATGTTCAATCAAAATAGATCTGGAACATGGGGACTGGGTTAACTAAACAAAACCTCAGTGATGGATTTGAAGGTCCCCTCTACACACCAGGGGTGTCAAACTCATTTTCACTGAGGCCCATATCACTATTATGGGCCGGCTGTAATTGTAAGTCTGTAAATGCAATGACTCCTGAACAGCTAAGCGAGCCATTTCAGAACAATAACATTAATACCATCGTTAAACTAGCCCTTGTGGTATTAACATTGTCCACCTCGCCGACATCCCCCCTTATTCCATGGAAAGAAGATTCTCTCCTCATCCAAGTATAGCAATCCTATGGAGAGAACAGATCCCATAACTACATCACCATCCTTCTGGGGTCTAGAAAAGTAGGTCAGTGGGGAACACAAAGGGACCTCCATGATGTTTGGTTTTAGCAATTGTGGATTCAATGCCCTTTAAAACGTATTTAAATGTATTTAAACTATTATCCCAATGCCACCAAGTAATTTTTGTGTGACAAGACAGGATTGGGGACAACTATCTGATCAACTGGGGTTTAATGGCTGGGACCCCCACAAAACACAAGAATGGCCCACTAGCAATCTGGGTAACAGGAGTCATGTCACTGAGTGATGCATCAGTAGGTCAAGCATGTGTCCTGCCGTTCCACTTTATGAGTGTTTGAAATTGCCAAGCAGAGCGCTCGCCTACTATTGAATAGAGAGGCAGGGTGTATGCTAAACCTGCCACTCCACCATGAGTGAGAATGGTGCCACAGTCACATCCTACTGAAAAGTGTGGGTTGCACGAGTCAGACCCTCACTTTTCAGCTTGTTATCCTCTATCCAGTGGCTAAGGGATAACAAGCAAACTTGGTAGAACCCATTTAAGTAGTTTCATAATGCTTATTGACCTGGGGCAGGATACTGTAAGTTATTAATACCCAAGATATAACAACCTTTTAATGGACATACAGGGGAGATGATCAGTATTTTATGACAACATGATGGTAAACCTTCCTTGGTTTGGGAATACAGACAACATCTCACTTCATGGGGTAAGGATGATTTTGGAATAAGCCCACTACATGGTAGGAACTGGTCAATGACATTACATGAGCCGGGACCACAGTCTCAAAGATTACCATTAGTTACACAGTACTCAGTAATGGATTACAATCCTGCAGGGTTTGCAAGTTCCCCCTGCTCATGCCAGCAAGTGTCCGTCCATGCCCTTTTGAAGTTTGTCATAGACCATACGTATAGTTTAGAGGAGGCATAGGAAAAAGGTCATGTTAAATGAGACCAAAATAGAAATTTTTGTAATCAACTTCAATTGCTATATTTGGAGGAAGAACACACAGTCTCAAACAGTGAACCAAGAGGGTGGAAACATAATAATTTGGGTTGGTACTTTGCTGCAAAGGAGACAGGATAAGTAACATATTGAAGGGAGGATGGATGGATGGATGGATGGCTGGGTCTATGTATTGCAAGATTTTGGCCAATAACCTCTCTCAGTAAAAACAATGAAGGTGGGTTTTGGCTGGGTCTCCCAGGATGACAGTAACCTGAAACACAAGGCCAGGGCAACTAAGGAGCAGCTCCGGTATGAAACTACTGAAGGTCATGGAGGGGCCTAACCAGCCTCCAAAAATCGACAACCCACAAAACTTAAATCTGGAGAAGTGGGCCAAAATCTCTGCTACATTGTGCGAAGACTTGGTCAAGAACATCTGACCTCTAATGGAAACCAAAGGTTTCTGTACCAATTATTCAGTTTTTTTTGTTTTTCTATTGTATCAAATACTTATTTCATGAGATAAAATGCATTCTTCATTGACTGGAGTGGGGGGAGGGGAGACAAAAAAAAAAAAAAAGGCAATGTATATCAAAATGTTAACTTTCCCAACAACATAAACGAAAAGGATGAAGGACGACAACTGACCAATGTCAAAAGCTTTTAGAATTCATATAAACTTATGAAATCCATACCTCAAACTCAATCAAGAACAAAATGAATGACAAACCATTTTTCTCAGCATCTAGGAATTACAGTGGGGAATACAAGGCTTTTGGCCATTACAAGAATATAATGCAGTATTGTAATATTCCCAACACCTGGCTGTAAGAATTATTATCTAGGTGGGATGGAGTAACTCACTACAGATCTGAAAATCTTAATTTCCTAGTGCTACAGAAATAAAGCAGGTAAAAAAAATAATCATAAAAATGAGAATGCAGCACGATGTGAACCTGAAACAATCATACCCATTCTTCTCTATCCCCCACCTGCTTCTGTAGATATTTTGTACACACACATTATCCCCGCAGGACTGCTGACCTCTGCTTCTTGCCTGCCACAAAAAAACGTCATCAAATATTTTGCCTGCCAGCTTGGGGCAGCTAATCTTCCGCAATGAGTGACCACAATTCCGCAGGGACTACATGTAAAATATGCCCTCATTAAGAAGATTTAGAAAGGGGGAGAGACGGAGGGGTGAAGAGGTGAGAGCTTTTCAGGTTAAAAAGGGCTGCTCGAAACCAGATTTCTAGGTATGTAGCGAGGGACTGCTCTGATAAGGAAAAAACAAACACCGCCCTCAAAATGGTTATTATTACAGTAGACACTACTGGGGCACACCGCTTTACATAACATTACACATCCTTTAATGCACAATTTCTTAAATTTAGGAAAGGCGCAAGAACAAAACTTTTATATTACAATAAGCAACTATGGTGTTAAATTCATATTATAATAAGATCTCAAGAGAAATTGGCAACATATTTACTACCTTTCTCCGTATAAATCTATGGAAGAATAGAGTAATGGCAAGGTCATTGCCCATCACAACAAGTGGGACTGCTCAAACATCCCTGATGTCTATATGACAGGAATCTAAACTAAGAGCAGGTGCAGGTGGTTCCCTACTTAAGCACACCCCAAACCCCAGTTACAGACAGACCTCTCAGGCCACGGTGACCTCTGGTGAAGCTCTCTGGGTGCTTTACTTTAGTCCCAGGCTGCAATGATCAGTAACGATCAGGTGTGTAATCAAGTTTGATGGTCCGACTGCCCGAACCACAAATTGCGTGTGTTAGTAGACATTTTAAAACTTTAGCGTTGGAGATAATTTCCTCGCTTCATGTCCAAAAATTACAAGTGTACTATTTTATAAATTTCTTAAAAAAACTAAACAAAACAACACAATTAAATAGACACATCCACATGCGACACGTCCCATAGCGATGCTGCTATCACGTTTTGGGTTGCAAATCTTGAAAGTGTGGTGCAATGGTTAGGCCTTTGTATAGCAGGTGGATGGATACACTATAACGCACCTAGACATTTCAGTTGGTTAAAGGCAGGCAAGACCCTTGTGGACATAACCTTATTCTAGTATCAATGTAGTTATATTCAGTAGAATTCAAAAGGGTCAGCACTTATATTTTCATTGAAAGTTACCTTAAATCTTGAAATGTCAACATGTATTGTGTGTGTAGAGAGAGCTAGAGTTATATATATATATATATTTTATAATCTATATATCCCTGCCACCAAAAGACTGTTTAAAATACTCAAAGTTAGAACTAAATAGGAAAAGGACCTAAAAGTCATAAATAAGAGGGGGGAAGGGTTCCTTACATTTATTAAAAAGCAGCAATAACCTTTCCAACAGGGAGGTGTGAATATACCATGCACACTGCCGGACAAAAGAAGTTAAGGACCCTCATAAATGCAGCTTATTGCAGGGTCACACTTTAGTGCGAAGTTTACTTTGCTTGAGGTGCAATTGTTTGAGTTGGCGATGGGATGAATACGTGACAGATGAGCGCACACCTGGGAGGGTCACATATACACACACATCACAGGGGATTGCTCACAGCTAAGGACTGTTTGATTAAATAAAAAAGAAACCTGTCACTAAAGAAACAAAGCATATAACAGGTTTACATGAAGTTATTTTATGCTACATAAAATTCGAGTACCCTGGTGCTATTAAGTTGTAAATGCCCCGAGGCTGGACTCTCCTTCCGTCCGTGTAATAATGTGCTTGAGTGGTAAAGCAGAAAGAAGTGCCTCAATAGCCTCCTCAGGTCACAAGACCTCTGCTCCTCCAGTAAAGGTAGGTACAACAAAATAAGCTAAGAGAAAACGGTTTAGCACTAAGGCATGTACAAAAGTGGTCAGCAAGAAGAAGAAAATAAATAAAATTATTTATCTATTGATGCTGTAGTCCGTTTAAAGTCTCACATTTATTTCAACATGACTACACTGAGCGACACAAATCATTTATTTGCGCGTTGAAGTGTAGATGATCACAGGACTTAATGTACTTGCGCTTTAAGGCATTTACATTTTATAGATGAATAGTGCAGACGATAATAGCAAACATATACTAATACATATAGTAAACTTATACGGTCAAATACTTCATTAGAGAGATATGTTCCTGTCCTACCTTTTCCTCTGCCTTTCTGAAGCAGTTTGTGTAAATCAGGTTTCTGTTCTGTATCCACTGACAGCTGAGAGATAAAGGAGCCTATTCCTAATTATTTAACTCTTTACACAAAGTACACGGATGGTCTAACTGACTCATCGGGGGAATTGTCTTTAGGGTTGTAAAGAGTTAATCAACAGCCTTCCGACATTTTCTATATTCTTTGTATAAGATCTGATCAGACACACTGTTCACTAGAGGAGAAGGAAGTAGCAGTAGCTGCATTACTTAATAAAGGATATTATTAATATTATCATCATCTGCACTATTCATTCCTAAATGGAAGAAAAGATTATAAACAATTCAAAAGGTTTAGTAATGTTCCACCTGTCCAGCTACATTTAGGTGTGTGCAGAAGGATTACCTTTTTTGTAACAGGGGACACACTGACGCCAAATCGTTGAGCCCTCTCTTTCAGCTTATCCAAGTTCACCTAGAAGAAAAAGAAAATTCACTTATTGCAAAGAAAAAAAAAAATCATATTTACATGAATGAATTATGTGTATTCAACAGATGAACAGCATGGTGAAAAAAGAAAATAAATGTTCAACTGAATGTTCAATTATCCACATTAAGAGAAAAATGCATTTTGATTTGCAACATATCTGCTAATAAGCAGCTGGTGCACCTGATGTGTGTCCTCTGTATAATGGACCAAAATATAAGGCATGTTGGAAATCCCAGTGCAATTCTCTAAAATATATTGCAAACAGATCATAATGCATGGGATAATTATAGATTGCCTAATAATTCAGAAATATATTTAAAAAAAAAAAAAGCATAAAGAAACTTACTGTGGTTTTTTCTGCTGTGATCTGTCCTAAGAAGTACAATGAATAATGTTAGTAAAGATAAAAATGTAATTGAACATGAGCCATCTGCCAAAAGAATATTTACAGGTTCCCCATGGTCATGGTCATTGAAATACCAGGTAAATCACTCACCTTTCTGTTCAGTATCTGGTAGGCCAAACCTTAAAGAAACAATAAAACACAAACATTAAAGTGGTACAAAACTGAATCTTTATTCAATAACAATCTTTATATCTGTAAAAGAAAAAAAAACCTGCAAGGGAATACCACTTACCTTATGGCACGGGCCGCCTTCTTACTGTCTGCACTAGCTGGAACACTGAACCTCTCTGCTCTCTTCTGAAGTCTCTACAGTACAAACAATATTATGTTCGTTAATACATTGGCCAATGAACTAGAGATTCTGGAAAGTTTTTATTTGCTTTATTCTTCTAAGGATTACATAAAGGGGTTGACCACTTTTCCTCATGTTTTGTGTAATGTGTGTATAAGTGGGGGAGGTAATTTACAAATATTCATTAATAAAAATTTCTGCTCTGCTTTCTTGGGGTAAAACACTGGAGGCTTCAATTTAAATATCAAGAAAGCAGAACAGAACTTTTAATAGATGTTTATTAGTAAATGACCTAATATCCTGCCGCAAAACTTACACACATTACAAAAAACATGAGGTAACGTAGCCAACCACTACACAGTGTACTTAAACCACAAAGCTCCATTTTGTGCCATGAAACAATTTATGAATAAGAACATAACATTTCTTACATCGGTCTCTGAAACTGAACCAGTAATTTTCACCACTTTCTTCTCGGGTTCTTTTCTGAAAGAAAACAAAAAGGTAAAATGTTAAATAAAAATTTTTTAAAAATAATGAACATTAGCACAGGAAAAAAAAATTGTAACAACATGCAGAATCCCAATTGAATCTGTGAAAATATTTATGTTTAGATACATCAAAGCACTGAATTTCCAGTAAAAAAAATGTTTACACACACAATCATTTAATCTGATGCATGCCCCTTGTAAACAATAAGTAAACAGAGCTATGAAAAATGTCAGGATAGCCCAACATGAACAGATGTGTAACTCTCCTTCTAGGGGCAGGGGTGAAGATCTGCCACTCCCATAATGACAAAGTGAGAACAAAAGGTAAAAAAAGGGGTACACATTGCACGATTTCAATTGACATCATCAAACCACTTTTCACTGTGATAGCGATCCGCCTGCGTCATCCTGTATGATTCCACAGGTTGCCCACTATTGTGCACTTTATCTGTAGCTTCTCAAGCTCTGTCACATAAAGGGGGGCCATGACTGAAAGCGATTTAAGGGAACCTTGACTGCTCCACAAACGGTTCCCTGTTCTTTTCCTTTACAATGTTCAATTTCTGCTTTACAGTTGGTATTGCACCGCACTATTCCACTGAGGATACTCGGAGCGATTCCAAACCCACGAGATAGTGGATTGAGGCAGGAGAGTTTAGCCATAACACTCTGGCGGGCATAGACATCCGCGGCCATGGAGAGAAGGGAGTGGTTGACCCCTCTTCCATAGCGATCCATTGGCTCAAAGCACCATTACAGGTGGTAAGATAGGACATATCCCTCTGTTCCCGTGTACTGAGCAGTACGTTGCTGCGTGTGGCCTTGATTTCGCTGAGGGACGGCTGTACGGCCGCAGCTTGCAGCCATGATATAAGTCCCCATTTGGTCGTGTGAATGGGCATAAACACGCGCTTAGCGCTGACATCCCTCTTCTCTTCCAGCCTAGTTTCTCGCCCATGCGCTGTGTCCTCGTGGCTGCATCCAAATGTTTGGTGTGTGTGAGGGTGATGTCTTGAACGGTGAATTTTGGCCTTTTTTTTTTTTTTTTTTTTTTTTTTTTTTTTGTTTTTTTTTTTTTATTTTCTTTTTTTTTTTTTTTTTTTTTTTTTTTTTTTTTTTTTTTTTTTACTCCGAGGTTTCTAATTCTTTCCCATGGGCCAAAACAATACATTTGCCGTGACTCGGGGTGGATAAACGACCACAATGATTATCATTATGCCAGAGATGATTCCAGGGTATAGCCAAAGGGTTTGAATAAATGATCCAAGTAAAATTGTTAGAATTTGTTTTTTAATCTCTCGGCGGTACGAATCCGTTGGGGTCCATTGGTTTGGTGTCCTAAGCTGCCTATGGGTAGCGAGTCCACACAGAAGTGCTCCCAGCTTTCCGTTGAAGCTGTTAGCATGCAGGTGAAGCCAAGGTTGCTGCCCTGGGTTTATGGGAGAACATGTAACCGTTCTAAGGGCACCGGGTCCGGGCTTGTTTACATCTAATTAGGTCTGTCCAGTTGTTAGAGTCAAAGTGCGAAGAACAGGGGCAAAACTTTCTTGTCTGTCTGCCTACTGATGCTTCAAGTCCCAATCATTTAGGCCCGTTTTTACCTGTGTACCCATGCGTTTTACATACGCCGGCCACAGGAACAAACAAAGGAAAATCTACTGAAGACCCCTAACGAGCCGTAAACAGGCCGCAACGCTTGTGACAAAACACCTACAGTAACTAACTTACCCTATTAAAAAGGCCCTTTTATCATTGGAATATACTTTTTCTGGTCAAACGGATACGGGAGGTATCCTTCCTTCAACAAATATGTATTAACATTCTAATCGTTGTAATTCTTTTTTTCAATCCTTTCAATTTTTGCTGTTTGTATGAAAAATATTTGGGGCTGTCAGCGCTTTATTTTATTCTGGTTAAGTTAATATTGCTATAAACCAGATTCACCAACCAAGTGTGTTTCCCCATCTCCCCAAGCCGAGGGCAGTATATCCTTATTCTTTATACATGGGCGTTATATAAACCTGAGCGTTTCTCTACATTCCCCGTCCCGCCTGCATGTACCAGGTAAGAAGGAGAACAAGCCGGGATTCTGGATTTTGGGAGTTCACGCAATTTTTGCTTGACGAATTACAAGGTCCTACAAGACCGGTCCCATTATGTCTGTAGCGATAAGGAATCAAGCATTTCGATTCCTATTTTAAGTATTATTAATGAGGCGGTTACCTAATAAAAAAGCAGCTGACTAGCAGGAGGCCATTTATACTGTAGATGCTGGATTAATTTTCTCTGCAAAGTTCTTTGTGAAATTCTTTGGTTCAAAGATGACAGATGTGTCCCTCTCTTTAGGGGGCAGGGGTGAAGAGCTCTGCCCCAGCTTTTCATGTACCATTTACCTTCCATTGACGGTATAACACTTACTGTGCCTTCAGGGTTCAGTTATGTTACAGTGAAAATTCTAGACATATTCTGTACAGTTAGTGAACTTCTCATGAGATGTAACAGTGCAGTTTACAATCGCTCTCAGAATCTGATCTGATTAAGCCAGGTTCACACAACATGTCTTGCATCAGATGTATCTGCTTCAAAATGCAACCCACAACACCAACTTCTGTTAGTCTGGCACGTGGGGGTGGGCAAGATTTACTCTACTTTCTCTTTAAAAAAAACTTGCGGAGCGTTGTGTGAACCGTTAAAGGGGTCTGTTATGGAGTGGTTTTCACTGATTACCTTACCGGCGTCACAGTGTATTCGCTGACTACTAAACCAGATCCCATTTAATCGGTAGTGGGCCTATTGCTTGGGGAGCCCGTGAAGACCCAGAAAAATTCTGAGAAAATGCCATTCAGGAGTAAATTAAGTCTTAAATTATTCGTTTGCATGTTCAAGTTTTCAAGGAGCCTGAGGGGCGCTGTAGGACATAATGCGGGTCGTTTGAATATTTCGTGGACTGACTTGTGGCTAACATGCGGTTGGTCTTGGACCTTGTGTCATTTCTAAGGGAAAAGGAAAAAGAACATGTTGGTCTAGATGTAGACTTGTTGGAAGCGGGAATGTTCTGTAACCTAAAGGGTCTCATTGACTGAACAGGGGTTAAAGAATATGCATGTTTTTTACGCCTTTGATGAGCCCTAACAACCGCAAGTATGACGGGGGTGTGAGAATGGACGTCTGTCCCTGGACCCACTGTGCTCCGTTGAGAGCTGTTACCACACTTTTTTGCCCAGGGAAACCTCTTCCAGGATTTGGGAACACAGCTTGTCAGCGTTCCACCTTGAGTGAGACCTCTGTAGGTATGGGGCCCTAATTTCACCCTTAGGGAGAGAGAAGCTTTTTAAGGCCTGACACAATTAACCTCTTTCCTTTAGGAAGTTCCCAGGATTTAAAGCGAAAAGTTGTTCTCGTGCCATGGGCCTTGGGACAAGTGTGATTCTTTCACTCCTTGAGTTCTGCCCAGTAAAACAGGTTTCCTCTGGGGAAACAATAGGATTATGCAACATCCCAGACATCAGTGAGAGTGATTTTCCATGATTATAGCATGCGGGCATTAACTTGTCTTTCTCCATGGCCGGTAATATGTGATGGACGGTACACAATCCGCCACCTTTTGTGTTCGGCTTAGCGATGATTTAATTTTTAAGAATGCTCGTGATATTCTATCTCGATGCGAGTCTAATAAGACGGACTTCCAACTTCCAATCGGTAGGCCACTACCGGATTAAATGGATCGGTTAGTAGTTCAGCGAAATACACTGGCCTCCGTTATAAGGTATACAGTGTGAAACCACTCATAACATTACCCTTTAGCGGGAAAGAAGGTTTCCACACCAACGGCTCCTCAAGTTTTATTTTTAAAAGAGAGAGATATTTGCTATAACTATCAAATTTTTTAATTAGAGTAAGATATTGACCCCCCCACCCCACCCGCAGTGGCAGAAACTAAAGAACGTGGGTGTTTTGGGGATTGCATTTTGAAGGCAGATGACATCTGATTGCAATACATGTTGTGTGAACCTGGGGTAATTCAGGATCAGGCTTTCTGAGGTAGAGATTTTAAATTCTTGCACTGTACAGTCTCATTTCACTAGAAGTTCACTACTGTCCATGAGAAACTCATGTCCATAGAATTTTCACTGTACATAAAACTTGAACATGAAGGCCAGGCCAGTATCTTTACCCTTCCATGGAAGTAAATGTAGGTACCTGAGGAAAGCGCACGCTGGGGCAGAAGATTCTTGTACAGTGAAAATTCTATGACATGAGTTTCTCATGGACAGTAGTGAAATTCTGAGATGTACAGTGGAGTTTAAAATCTCTCCTCAGAAATCTGATCCTTCTGCCACTCCCATAATGACAAAGTGAGAACAAAAGGTAAAAAAAGGGGTACACATTGCACGATTTCAATTGACATCATCAAACCACTTTTCACTGTGATAGCGATCCGCCTGCGTCATCCTGTATGATTCCACAGGTTGCCCACTATTGTGCACTTTATCTGTAGCTTCTCAAGCTCTGTCACATAAAGGGGGGCCATGACTGAAAGCGATTTAAGGGAACCTTGACTGCTCCACAAACGGTTCCCTGTTCTTTTCCTTTACAATGTTCAATTTCTGCTTTACAGTTGGTATTGCACCGCACTATTCCACTGAGGATACTCGGAGCGATTCCAAACCCACGAGATAGTGGATTGAGGCAGGAGAGTTTAGCCATAACACTCTGGCGGGCATAGACATCCGCGGCCATGGAGAGAAGGGAGTGGTTGACCCCTCTTCCATAGCGATCCATTGGCTCAAAGCACCATTACAGGTGGTAAGATAGGACATATCCCTCTGTTCCCGTGTACTGAGCAGTACGTTGCTGCGTGTGGCCTTGATTTCGCTGAGGGACGGCTGTACGGCCGCAGCTTGCAGCCATGATATAAGTCCCCATTTGGTCGTGTGAATGGGCATAAACACGCGCTTAGCGCTGACATCCCTCTTCTCTTCCAGCCTAGTTTCTCGCCCATGCGCTGTGTCCTCGTGGCTGCATCCAAATGTTTGGTGTGTGTGAGGGTGATGTCTTGAACGGTGAATTTTGGCCTTTTTTTTTTTTTTTTTTTTTTTTTTTTTTTTGTTTTTTTTTTTTTATTTTCTTTTTTTTTTTTTTTTTTTTTTTTTTTTTTTTTTTTTTTTTTTACTCCGAGGTTTCTAATTCTTTCCCATGGGCCAAAACAATACATTTGCCGTGACTCGGGGTGGATAAACGACCACAATGATTATCATTATGCCAGAGATGATTCCAGGGTATAGCCAAAGGGTTTGAATAAATGATCCAAGTAAAATTGTTAGAATTTGTTTTTTAATCTCTCGGCGGTACGAATCCGTTGGGGTCCATTGGTTTGGTGTCCTAAGCTGCCTATGGGTAGCGAGTCCACACAGAAGTGCTCCCAGCTTTCCGTTGAAGCTGTTAGCATGCAGGTGAAGCCAAGGTTGCTGCCCTGGGTTTATGGGAGAACATGTAACCGTTCTAAGGGCACCGGGTCCGGGCTTGTTTACATCTAATTAGGTCTGTCCAGTTGTTAGAGTCAAAGTGCGAAGAACAGGGGCAAAACTTTCTTGTCTGTCTGCCTACTGATGCTTCAAGTCCCAATCATTTAGGCCCGTTTTTACCTGTGTACCCATGCGTTTTACATACGCCGGCCACAGGAACAAACAAAGGAAAATCTACTGAAGACCCCTAACGAGCCGTAAACAGGCCGCAACGCTTGTGACAAAACACCTACAGTAACTAACTTACCCTATTAAAAAGGCCCTTTTATCATTGGAATATACTTTTTCTGGTCAAACGGATACGGGAGGTATCCTTCCTTCAACAAATATGTATTAACATTCTAATCGTTGTAATTCTTTTTTTCAATCCTTTCAATTTTTGCTGTTTGTATGAAAAATATTTGGGGCTGTCAGCGCTTTATTTTATTCTGGTTAAGTTAATATTGCTATAAACCAGATTCACCAACCAAGTGTGTTTCCCCATCTCCCCAAGCCGAGGGCAGTATATCCTTATTCTTTATACATGGGCGTTATATAAACCTGAGCGTTTCTCTACATTCCCCGTCCCGCCTGCATGTACCAGGTAAGAAGGAGAACAAGCCGGGATTCTGGATTTTGGGAGTTCACGCAATTTTTGCTTGACGAATTACAAGGTCCTACAAGACCGGTCCCATTATGTCTGTAGCGATAAGGAATCAAGCATTTCGATTCCTATTTTAAGTATTATTAATGAGGCGGTTACCTAATAAAAAAGCAGCTGACTAGCAGGAGGCCATTTATACTGTAGATGCTGGATTAATTTTCTCTGCAAAGTTCTTTGTGAAATTCTTTGGTTCAAAGATGACAGATGTGTCCCTCTCTTTAGGGGGCAGGGGTGAAGAGCTCTGCCCCAGCTTTTCATGTACCATTTACCTTCCATTGACGGTATAACACTTACTGTGCCTTCAGGGTTCAGTTATGTTACAGTGAAAATTCTAGACATATTCTGTACAGTTAGTGAACTTCTCATGAGATGTAACAGTGCAGTTTACAATCGCTCTCAGAATCTGATCTGATTAAGCCAGGTTCACACAACATGTCTTGCATCAGATGTATCTGCTTCAAAATGCAACCCACAACACCAACTTCTGTTAGTCTGGCACGTGGGGGTGGGCAAGATTTACTCTACTTTCTCTTTAAAAAAAACTTGCGGAGCGTTGTGTGAACCGTTAAAGGGGTCTGTTATGGAGTGGTTTTCACTGATTACCTTACCGGCGTCACAGTGTATTCGCTGACTACTAAACCAGATCCCATTTAATCGGTAGTGGGCCTATTGCTTGGGGAGCCCGTGAAGACCCAGAAAAATTCTGAGAAAATGCCATTCAGGAGTAAATTAAGTCTTAAATTATTCGTTTGCATGTTCAAGTTTTCAAGGAGCCTGAGGGGCGCTGTAGGACATAATGCGGGTCGTTTGAATATTTCGTGGACTGACTTGTGGCTAACATGCGGTTGGTCTTGGACCTTGTGTCATTTCTAAGGGAAAAGGAAAAAGAACATGTTGGTCTAGATGTAGACTTGTTGGAAGCGGGAATGTTCTGTAACCTAAAGGGTCTCATTGACTGAACAGGGGTTAAAGAATATGCATGTTTTTTACGCCTTTGATGAGCCCTAACAACCGCAAGTATGACGGGGGTGTGAGAATGGACGTCTGTCCCTGGACCCACTGTGCTCCGTTGAGAGCTGTTACCACACTTTTTTGCCCAGGGAAACCTCTTCCAGGATTTGGGAACACAGCTTGTCAGCGTTCCACCTTGAGTGAGACCTCTGTAGGTATGGGGCCCTAATTTCACCCTTAGGGAGAGAGAAGCTTTTTAAGGCCTGACACAATTAACCTCTTTCCTTTAGGAAGTTCCCAGGATTTAAAGCGAAAAGTTGTTCTCGTGCCATGGGCCTTGGGACAAGTGTGATTCTTTCACTCCTTGAGTTCTGCCCAGTAAAACAGGTTTCCTCTGGGGAAACAATAGGATTATGCAACATCCCAGACATCAGTGAGAGTGATTTTCCATGATTATAGCATGCGGGCATTAACTTGTCTTTCTCCATGGCCGGTAATATGTGATGGACGGTACACAATCCGCCACCTTTTGTGTTCGGCTTAGCGATGATTTAATTTTTAAGAATGCTCGTGATATTCTATCTCGATGCGAGTCTAATAAGACGGACTTCCAACTTCCAATCGGTAGGCCACTACCGGATTAAATGGATCGGTTAGTAGTTCAGCGAAATACACTGGCCTCCGTTATAAGGTATACAGTGTGAAACCACTCATAACATTACCCTTTAGCGGGAAAGAAGGTTTCCACACCAACGGCTCCTCAAGTTTTATTTTTAAAAGAGAGAGATATTTGCTATAACTATCAAATTTTTTAATTAGAGTAAGATATTGACCCCCCCACCCCACCCGCAGTGGCAGAAACTAAAGAACGTGGGTGTTTTGGGGATTGCATTTTGAAGGCAGATGACATCTGATTGCAATACATGTTGTGTGAACCTGGGGTAATTCGGGCAATATCTTACTCTATTTCTCTTTAAAAAAAACTTGAGGAGCCGTTGTGTGAACCTGTCCTAAAAGGGAAAAACTTGAGGAGCCGTTGTGTGAACCTGTCCTAAAAGGGGTAATGGTATGGAGTGGTTTCACTGTATACCTTAACGGGGTCACAGTGTATTCGCTGACTACTAACCAGATCCATTTAATTGGTAGTGGCCTACCGATTGGAAGTCGTCTTATTAGACATCAGCATCTAGCATTATCACAGGATCATTCTTTAAGAATAAAATCATCGCTAATCCGGAAAACAAAAAGGTGGCAGGATTGTTGTACTGATCCATCACATATTACCTGCCATTTAGAAATGACAAGTTATGCCCTGACGCTATAATCATGGAAAATCACTCTTTCACTGATGTACTGGATTTCATAAGTCCTATTGTGTTCCCCAGAGGAAACCTGTTTACTGGGCAATAACTCAAGGGATGAAAGAATCACACTTGTCCCAATGGCCATGGCACGAGAACACTTTTCCCTTTAAAGCCTGGGAACTTCCTAGAAGGAAAGAAAGTTAAGTGGTGTCAGTCCTTAAAAAGCTTTCTCCCATAAAGTGTGGAACTTAAGGGCCCCATAAAGACAGAGGTGCTCACTCAGGGGGAACGCTGCAAGGCTTTTGTTCCCAAATCCTGGAAGAGGTTTTCCCATGGGGCAGTAAAAAGTTTAACAGCTCTCACAGGAAGCACAGTGGGGTCAGGGGACAGGACGTGCCATTCTACACACCCCAAGTCAATACTTGCTGTACGTTTTAGGGCTCATCAAAAGGCGTAAACATGCAATATTCTTTATACCCCTAGTTCAGTCAATGTAACATTAGGTTACAGAACAATATCCCCGCTCCAAACAATTCTACATCTAGACCACCATGTCTTTCTTTTCCTTAGAAAGACACAATGTCCAAGACACAAGCCTGGATGTGTATACAGCAAGTCATGCATAGAAATATATCAGAACGACCCTGCAGGTTAAGGTCATAACGCTCCCCCAGGCTGCTTAAAACTTGAAAGTGCAAAAACTAAATAATTTTAATACTTAATATTACTCAGTGAATGGCATTTCTCAGAATTTTTCTTTTCTTCAACGGCTTCACACAAGAATAGGCCATTACCGATTAAATGGATCTGGTTAGTAGTCAGCGAATACACTGTGACTGCCACTACCGATTAAATGGATCTGGTTAGTAGTCAGCGAATACACTGACTCCGTTAAGGTATACAGTGAAACCACTCCATACCATTACCCCTTTTAGGACAGGTTCACACAACGGCTCCTCAAGTTTTTTTTAAAGAGAAATAGAGTAAGATATTGCCCACCCCTCATGTGCAGAACTAACAGAAGTTGGTGTTTTGGGGTTGCATTTTGAAGCAGATGACATCTGATGCAATACATGTTGTGTGAACCTGGCTAATCAGGATCAGATTTCTGAGGAGAGATTTTAAACTCCACTGTACATCTCATAGAAGTTCACTACTGTCCATGAGAAACTCATGTCATAGAATTTTCACTGTACAAAACTTGAACCATGAAGGCAGCAGTATTTTTACCTTTCCATGGAAGTAAACAGTTAATAAAAGACCATTATGAAAACTACAATGCTCTATATAGAAGAAAGAAGGAATAGTGTTTGTATGTGTTCAGCTAAATGAAATACTGACTAGATATTTGTATGAACAATGTACATACCTCAGTTTCATCTCCTAGGACATCTTCTTCATTGGCCTCCTCTTCAGCTGCAGTTTACAACATTAATAACAGAAATTAGAAAGGGAAATATTTCAGGGGCAATTTGTTTCAATTCAAAAGAATAATAAGAGAGCTGTAGTACCCTGCCACAAAGGAGAGATATAACTTGTGCTTCCATATCCACATCATATATTGGTTTCTGTACCATGTGCAAGGTCAAAATTTCAGATCAATGAAGAACAACCATTGTTGATCACCAATACCCATTACTTGGAAAACCTTATTAAATGCAGTCTTATACATGATAAGTAAAGGAAGTAAAGTAAGATTTCCTATGAAATCCAACTTGAACCATGAAGGCAGCAGTATTTTTACCTTTCCATGGAAGTAAATGGTACATGAGAAAGCTGGGGCAGAGATTCTTCACCCCTGCCCCTAGAAGGAGAGTTACACATCTGTTCATGTTGAGACCTAGAGTTCACAAAGAACTTTTGCTAGAAGAAAGAATAGTAATCCAGTAGTCTACATTATAAAGATGGCTCTGCTAGTCATCTGTGTTTTATCTAGGTAAAGCTCATATAGTAAATATTGACAATAAGGATATAAATGCTTGATTCAGTTATTAAGTTATTAAGACAATAATGGACCGGGCTGTAGGACCTGTAATTCTTCAAGCAAAAAAATGTGATTATATCAGCAAAGTGCTCTGCCAGAAATCCCGGCTGTTATCTTTCTTACCTGGTACATGCAGGGCTGAAAAGGTTGAATGTAGAGAAAAGCAGTTCAGGTTGATATAAACTACCATGTATAAAGAGTAAGGATATACTGCCCTCTGCTGGAGGAGATGGGGAAAACACACTTGGTGTGATCTGGTTTATAAAGAGTATTAACTAAACAGAATAAAAATAAAGTTCTGACTATCCCCAAAATAATTTCCATAAAAAAACAGCAAAATTTAATAGATTTAAAAAGAATTACAACAATGATTATGGAATGTTAAATACATGTTTGTTGAAGGAATGATACCTTCTTTTATCCGTTTACCAGAAAAAGTATATTCAAAGGATAAAAGGGCATTTTTAATATTTAATTTATTACTGTATTTTTGTCACAAGACATATTGGGGCCTGTTTACGTCTTCATTAGGTCTTCAGTTATTTCCTTTGTTTTGTTTCCTTTGTGTTTTCCGTTTGCTGAGTTTTAAAACGCATTTGTACACAAGGTAAAAACATGGCCTAAATTATTGGGAGCTTGAAGCAGCAGTAGTCAGACAGACAGAGAAAGTAGTTGCACCTGTTCTGTCGCACTTTGACGCAAAATAACTGAAGACTTAATGTAGATGTAAACTAGCCCTGGCCAGTGGTGCCCTTAGAACATGTACATTTCTCCCATAAACCCAGGGCAGCATCCTTGGCTTCACCTGCATTCTACAGCTTCAACGGAGAAGCTGGGAGCACTTCTGTGTGGACTGGCTACCCATAGGCAGCTTTAGGACACCAAACCAATGGACCCCAAAACAAATTCTAAAAAAATTTTTGGATACATTTATTCAGACCCTTTGCTATAACACTTGGAATTTAGCTCTGGATAATGATAAATCATTGTGGTCGTTTCTACACCCCGAGTAAGGCAAATGTAGTTGCTTGGGCACCATGTGGAAAGAATTATCAGACCTCTGAGTAGGCCAAAAGTTCACCTTTCAAGACAATCACCCTCACCACACATCCAAGACAATTTGGATGCAACCAGCGTAGGACACAGCGCATGTGCGAGAACTAGGCTGGAAGAGAAGAGGGATGTCAGCGCTAAGCGGCGGTGTTATGCCACATTCACACGACCATATGGGGACTTATATATATGGCTGCAAGCTTGCGGCCGTACCTACGTCCCTCATAGAAAGGTACGGCCCGCATAGAAAACAATGGCCACACAGAAGCAACGTACTGCTCAGTACACGGGGAAAGATGGGATATGTCCTATCTTACCCCGTGTAATGGTGCTGTGCGCTATGGAGAGGGGTCACCACTCCTGCTCTCCATGGCGCCGGATGTATATGCCCGCCCAGCGTGTATGGCTAAACTCTTCTGCCTCAATCACTATCTCAGTGGTTTGAGATCGCTCAGGTATCTCAGTGGAAGAATTGCGGATGCAATACAAACTGTAAAAGCAGAAATTGAACATTTGTAAAGAAAAGAACAAGGTACCGTTTGTGGAGCAAGTCACAGGTTCCCTTTAAATAGCTTTTCAGTCATGGTCCCCATTTAATTTGACAGAGCTTGAGAAGATCTACAGAGTAAAGTGGCACAATAGGTGTGCAAACCTTGTGGAATCATAGCAGAGATGACTGCAGGCTGTGATCACGATCAAACAGGTTAAGAAAGGGTTTGATGAATGTCAATGAAATCATTGCAATATTTTACCCCTTTTTTACATTTTGTTCTCACTTTGTCATTATGGGTTGCAGATTAAAGAGGGGAAACTTATTTTAGCACTAGGCTGCAAGTTAAAATATGCAAAAGGATGAAGAAGTTCATTGCATTGCAATCCACAAATCAACTTCTATCCAACGTTTTAAGTTTTTTATAAAGCTACCGATATACTGCAGGGAAGTGTGTGTATTGTGTCGTGCAGTTTTAAGTTGTCAGAAAACCGTCATAAAAGGCTTAATCTTTGTTCAATAAATAACAAAAATACTAAATCACCACTGGAAACAAGTGATGGGCATTGTCTGCAATGCCAGGCTAGCTAAAGCCTTAGTGGTGACACCACACAGATGTTAAAGCCATCGTTGTGCAGCTTCTGCATGTACACAGCTGGGGGCATCTACACAGATAAGCATATCCACACTATGTAGATAGCCATCCTGTGTGGTAGAATATCCACATACATTTTCATTATAATTCTATAGTAAAATCATGAAAGATTCACAGACCCCTACAGTGAGATATTTATTTAAGAGATTTCTACACAACAATGCATAGCATAATGCACGATCATTCTTCATTCATCTGTATACAACATTATGTACCAGTATTTTACTTCTAGATATAAAAAGCGCAAACCATGAATTTACATGTCAGCTAATCCTCTGCTAGTGACATCAGAATGAACATAAGAGAAGATTACGATGAAAGTTTATCTGAAAAGATCCTTTGTAATCTTCATGGGAAACAGCCACATGAAAGGGAAAGAATAAAGGGTATAAAGAATGGTTAGGTAGATACCCTGCAGTAGTAGCTAAGTCCTTTTCATGCAAGTGAAACATAGAAAGGCAGGGCAAACATCTATAGCTTAAGCCACAAGTTTAACTGAGGACAAATAAGGGGGGAAATTTTACAAAAAAAGTCCATTAAAGTTGGAGGTTGAAATATATGGCCGGTATCTTCCCAAAAATAAAATAAGAGCACCACACCAGACCATAGTTTGTGTTGGTATTGCAACTCAGATGCACAAAGATAATTGGAGCGGAGTTGCAATACCACCACAAACAGTGGTCAGGTGTGGTTCCACTCTTATGAATTAGATAGTACAAGCTTTAAACCTCTAATATCTTCTAAGTTTTCTGGGAACTCCATTGATCACATAAACAGGACCCCGAGCAATCCGGGGTACTGGGGTCCTCTTCTCACTAACTGATAGGACACATGCTTGACCTGGCACTCCGTCACTCCATTCAATAGTGCAAGGGAGTTGGAAACTGCAGAGCACAGTGCTCTGGTATCTACAACACTCGCATTCAATGTCTGAATGCTGGAATTAGCCGAGTGCTGTGCTTGGCAATTTTTGAGACTACAATTCTGTATGTACATTAGTGAGATACTATTATACATTAGAGCCCCCATTTTCTGTATTATTGGTTGCTCAAATATTCAAACTTTTACCAATTGGCTTACCATCCCCTAACCTGTAAATTATGGATAACTTGCAAACTTGGTACAACACTTTTGAATCTCAACATGTAGGGTTTGAGTGGCAGGGAAAAACCATCTACAAATAGGATAAGAATGTTTTTAAGTAGTAGTATTTGTCACCACGCGGTAAAAGAAGCACGACATAATTTGGTTTGCAGAAAAAGGTGAATGTTTATCCAACGGAAATTTAGGAGTAAATATTTTTTTGTGTAGAGAGTTTTTCGGCGATCCTTCTGCAGAATGGATTCTTTGAAAGAACAACTAAAATATGTACCGAAATGACCATATAAATGGACTGTCAGCTAGCACCCTGATGAAATTTATATATAAATATAATATAAAAATTGTGTATACAACAATAGATAAGATTAAAAAAGATAAGTTTATTCATCAATTACATGAGATAAAAGAACAATTAAAAACCATATTGGGTTCTGTAAAGAAGCAGGCTGAGGATCCATATAATTAATCAGTGACCCTCAGTTGTATATAGCCATTTATCTATACTATTGTCTATTATTACGGGTGGAATGCTGGCTGTTTAGGGATGTGCCCTGTATTTAATTCTTGTTTATCTCATGTAACGGATTATATCCTTTTTTTTTTTTAATCAGATACAGTTATTTGATTTTATGAACAAACAGAAAGGCATGCATTACAGCTTGATCAATAGATTATACTACATGTGTATATATAGAATGTATTCTCTCCTTATGTGGCCTTTACTCGGCCAATGGGGCAACTAAATCTGACTTTTCCCATAACTGCAACAAATTTCTATTAAACTAATTTTCTGACATAATTCTAATTTTAAATAAAATAGGAGAGTAAGGAGATTATGTATATACCCCATAATCTTCCTGTCCCAAGTTACGATAGGAATGTCATGCCAGGACGTTGGGAGCCACCAAGTATTTTGTAATATAGTCAACACCTCCACAATGTGGCTATTGAACAGACATTGATCCTTTAAAGAACAACTATATGGCTGATGTGGTTCTTGGTGGAAATTAGTTCAGAACGCTTGTCTACATTAAAGTGGTTTTCCCATGAACAAAAGTTAGGACCTATCCACGGGATAGGGCCTAACTTGCTGATCAGTAGGGGTCTCAGTGCCGAGACCACCACAGATTGCGAAAACGGGTTAAGGGATTGCAAAAAAACGGCTAACGGAGCAGAAAAGTCATGCAGAGCCGTCTGCTCCATTAGCCCGACGGACCTTTCGTTATGGAGCCTCATTTCTTTATGGAGCCTAACTTTTGTTTGTGGGAAAACCCCTTTGAGGTAAATCAGAAGTATTTTTTCTGCAGATGTGCACTGTGTATTTCATCACGTTTTCATTAATTTCAAGTGTTCAACCAGTTTGTTGGCAATATACACAAGGCTGCTTTGCCTACACTTAAAAACTTGACAACTTACTTTTCTTCTGGTGTGACAGGGGGTTCATCCTCCTTAAGTGGGGGTTCAGTTGGTTTCTGTTCTTCTTCCTGAAACAAGAACATAAAAGGTATGTAATTTATATGTTTTGCAACTGGAAGAGCTGAAATTCATCTCTGTAGGACAGCTAAAGTGACATCAGCATCAAGGCTTGACTATGCCCAACAGTCCCTTACAGTGCCTGAACATCTTGTGGTCCATTTAGATGGATGTATGAGAAACCGATGTTCATATGAGGGGATCCTAGTAGCTGGATCCCTATTAATCTGCGATTTATCCCCTTGTCCTGTAGAAACCGGCACCTTTACTATTCAGCCTTTTAACTTTACACATACCTCGTTACTCATGCGTCTGATAAAGAGCACCAGTTAAGCGAGGGGAAAAAAAAAAGTAAGAGCTGTTATTCACTGTTAAAGGGAACCCGTCATCACATTTTTCACATATACAGCTAGTTACAGGTTCCTACAGAAATGCCACCCTTCTATTAGCTAAAAGTGGTTTCTCTCACATCTCCATAAAAAAAAAAAAAAATTAAAAAATATCAACTTTGCCTGGCATCAGAGAAGGCATATGGTTCTGAGCCGGCCGCTTCCATATCTGCCCCTCCCTTATGCCTCCTCACCGTTTATTACTTTATGCCATGTCCTTCATCCATTAACATCTACTTCATGCATGGATCTCATCACATGAAATCACTGCACGCTTCGATTGCACAACAATGCAAGGAAAATGTAAATATGCAGGACACCATTAATATCACTCGACTTACATCAGATGAGTTACAAACAGATTTTTTTTTTTTTTTTTTTTTAACACTGCAGCCATAGAACGGAACCATTTAGGGATACGGGCCATGCTTTGAATTCATAGTTTTTTTAAAATAAAATAATTGCTGGTTAACGGGGGTTTAAATGGAACCTCTGCCGATCATGAGAATAGGTCCCTAAAAGATCTAACTGGAGCACACTGTAAATGATTGGAATGCTGGGCATAACCAAGCCCACTTTGATGATCCTACCATAGAAGTACAAAGGACCCGTGAAAGAGATTCTACAGGTAAAAATGTGAACATAATAATACCTCCATTTTTTTTTTCTAATTAACCTAAAACTTAATTTAAGCTTTTACAGCAAGACACTTGCACAACAAGTGATTTGCATATTAACAGATTACAGAGACAAAACTACAGGCTGCAATATATTTTAAAGGGAACCCGTCACCACTATTTTCACAAATACAGGTAGTGACAGGTTCCTATAGAGCTCTAGTAACTATCTGACACCCTGCTTGTAGCTAAAAAATATTCCCCTGAGATTCCCATATATTCAACTTTATAGTTTTATCTGGTAACTAAGCATGGCTACAGCGTGTCCAGGTGGGCGTGGCCTCCTCAGGCTGAATCCAGCAGCTCCTCCCCATTCCTATCTCTGTATGCTGCTATAATGTCATGTGAACAGGGTGACATCATGACAGGTCCTATAGCTTTTGTAGCATTAGGAACTGTACACTAAGCATTTATGTCATGAAATCACAGCATATTTTATCACATGAAATCACAGCAGCCTGCATGCAGAGGAATAGAAGTCCATAGAGGCTTTTATGTGGTCAGATATTTACATGGGGTATAGTTTTCATATTAAGTAGCTCAAGGACCTTTGATGATGTCACCCTGGTCACAACCACATCAATGATAATGATGCACAGATCTGTAGCGGATGCTGGCCACCAAATGAGGATAGGTCATCAACAGTAACTCCTTGAAAATCCCTTCAATGTCTGATGCCTCATCTTTTGATCATGTTCCTTGCTTTGAATTCTGGACATTGTATTATTGGATTGACTTATTTTTCTATTAATTTTAATTAAATTACATGTATATTATATCCATATCATATGAAGGATGCACTATAAATATGTTCTCTGGGTACACCCACAAGTCATCAGTATATCCACTTGTATGTGGTGTATAACAATAACCCCATTTAAAACTCAGTTTGGGACCAAGCATAAATACCAGTGTTTCTAAAGGGATCCTTGCAGTCGTAACTCCCAATGGAATGGCAATTTACCATTTAGGTCTTGTGCTTTCATCACAAAATCTCCAAATAATAAGGACATGCTTAAAGTTTACACAGAAACAGTCTCCTCAATATTCATCTCTATCCGTACAGTATTGTGTAATTGTGAAACATACTGGTAGATTGATTAGATTGTGGGCCCCATTGGGGACAGGGACCAATTTGGCAAACGCTGCGTAATCTGTGTGCGCTATATAAATAAAGGAATTGTGTGCCTCAATGCCTCAGTAAGCATGCAATGTCTTTAGGTTCTGTGCACACAGCCAAGTGCATTGACCCTTATAAGAAACAAATCTGCATCAACTGCAACTCTCTGATTTGACCAATATACAGGTCAGTTTCCATAGACCCAAAACATTCATGACAAGGAGTAAACACACAGAGGTGTGTTTATGTAAAATCACACAGCCTGTGCTATATTAAAAAATAATAATAATAATGGATCTAATTTTGGTGCATCTTTAAAAAGCTGCATGGTTTCTTACTTTAGACCATTTTAAAAAACAACATAATTCTGATGCCAAGAGGAACAGTAGAGAGTGAAGTCATTAACACTGCTCCTATAGCAGTCCATAAGTGCAGCCCATACTAATAAACACCAAGATTCTAAACTGAGTGGGAGACAGTCACAAGTCCAGTAGTTAAAGAGCAACTGTAAAGGTTTTTTATTTTCCACAAATAAAACTTTGCCTATTATCTGTGTTAGCTATATTCAGTAGTTTCTTTGCTACGCCCTTAGATTACCTCATTGCTGCTACAGCTGCTTCCTTTCCATGTGCTGATAAGGGAGGGGCTGCTGCAGCCTGCTCACAGGGGTGGAGGTCATTTGACAGAGCTCTCTACGTGTATGTAGCAGAGCTGGATGTGTGAATGCAGATGTATCCTGCACAGAAAAGTCCATGATCTCCCTTATCCATATCAGTTCCTCCATCCCAGTCTGTGATTCTACAGAACTTTCTGACTCCTTGCAACATATGCGGCTCCCCTCCCCCACCTTGTTATTGGCAGCATAACCTCTGTTCACACAGCACAGAGATAGACTTCATGTACTGAATTCCACCACTTATTACAATTGTTCCCTGTTCCTCTGTGTGATGGAAGCTGCCAGGCTGTCACCATATCCATCCTGTATGTGCACTGTGCAGTGGATTTACTTGTGGAAAACTAAAAGGATTTAATGCCAAATTACTTTGACAGAGAACACAAGGCATCATGGGATCTGTGGACAAGCTAGCTGGCCTCAGCTTGAGGGCATAGACAGAGATATTAGTCTCCGCCCACTTCACCTCTGGTGAGAAAGATTTTTGTCAAACACTTTCAGAACAGAAAATGCCAGAACTTCAGAAAGAAAAGGGTGAGGAGCACAAAGTAGGCATCGTTCTGTTTGTTTTTAAAAGGGGAATCCCATAAAATAATTTGGTAAAATCATTATAGCTTTACAGTTACATTTTAAGTTTTCAGGTACACTAAAGGAGCAAATAAAAATTTTGAAATAACCACACTGCTGGGGACTACACAGAAGATTTAACAGTTAATAAAAGACCATTATGAAAACTACAATGCTCTATATAGAGGAAAGAAGGAATAGTGTTTGTATGTGTTCAGCTAAATGAAATACTGACTAGATATTTGTATGAACAATTTACATACCTCAGTTTCATCTCCTAGGACATCTTCTTCATTGGCCTCCTCTTCAGCTGCAGTTTACAACATTAATAACAGAAATTAGAAAGGGAAATATTTCAGGGGCAATTTGTTTCAATTCAAAAGAATAATAAGAGAGCTGTAGTACCCTGCCACAAAGGAGAGATATAACTTGTGCTTCCATATCCACATCATATATTGGTTTCTGTACCATGTGCAAGGTCAAAATTTCAGATCAATGAAGAACAACCATTACTTGGAAAACCTTATTAAATGCAGTCTTATACATGATAAGTAAAGGAAGTAAAGTAAGATTTCCTATGAAATCCAACATACAATGAAATACCTGACAAAATGTTTCATAAAGCCATGATTGAATATAGAAATAAAGTGCAGAATCAATAGCAAAAATGTGCACAGCACAGTTCCACATTTTCGATACTAGAAGCTCTTATAACAAAGGAAATCTACCATCAAAATCAAACATGATAAACCAGGGACACTTACTCATAGATCCAGGCACTGCGACTGTGGTAAACTTCTTATATTTGATAGCCATGATCCAGGCACTGCGACTGTGGTAAACTTCTTATATTTGATAGCCATAGCCTCCTTCCTTTCAAATCAACCTTTAAAATTATGCTAATTGAGCAGAAGGACTCTGGGGGGAGTTAACAGAGGCTCTGCATACGACAGGTTCACAGGCTGTCACACTGCCTTCCCTCCTTGGCACTCCCACCCTCCCAATGTGAGAGATTACAGCAAATAGAGGAAGGGGGGGGGGGGGGGGGGGCACTCTTGCACAGTGGAAAAGCCTGTGAAGCTGCAGCACATACGGGATTTGGTAACTACCCCGTAGCTCTTTTAACTCATTAGCATAAATCAAAAGGCATTTTTAGAAGGAAGGAGGCCATGGATAACAAATATACAAAGATTACCACAGTCACAGTTCCTGGATCCCTGGTTTATCATGCTTGATGTTGATGGTAGATTTTCTTTAAGAGTCCATTACAAAGATAAGGAAATAAGGAGACATATATACACATATTTGTAAGTGTATTTTGTTATTAATATGCAACTGAATTAATAATGGAAGAGTTGATGGATATGAACATGTGAAATGAGATAACTTATTTAAACATATCAGTGACTTCTACATAATGAACAGGTTCAGTCAGTGATGTGCCATTTGTATTATGGTCATTCATGAGGCCACTGGTTGTCTTCCATGAGCAGCACCCCACAGCAAAGAGAAGGACAAAATGACCTTTATCAGGCCTCAGTGCTAGAGCGCAGGTCAGATTATTATTACTATTAGGATTTCCCAACCAAACTATTTAAGACAGATCCTCGGAAGTTGATGTTTGGTGGTCAGAGAGTGCTGTACGAAGTTGTCCAATCTATCATTAATAGTTTGGAGTTGGAGATCCCTTTTAACTAGTTTCACCAAAACCAGTAACGAGTTAAAAGCAGGAATTTAGCCAACCGTGTTCATCCAAGTATGCCTGTAGTCTGTTAACCAAGTCGCTCTTGTTACCCTTCACGTCCAAACCTCGGGCCAGGCATTCCTGCTTGAGTTCTGCCAGCTGCAATAACAAAAAAAAGCGTCAATAAACAATTAAATCTTGCCTTTCTCAATGTATCCCACAAAACAGTGTTCTAGCCCATTTGAGGGTTTTATTGATTTTGTTAACAAATTACGTTGCGTGGATGGGGCTTGAGAAGCTACACATGAGAGAACATGTATACATATTGTGCAATGTACAAGATTCTGAAGCACAGTCATATGGCAGCTACACAAAACAATAAGACAGAGCCACAATTACCATTAAGGGCCAAAAAAATAATGGGAACATTTAAACAACACAATATATAAGGATTTATACTTATAAATGTGGCCTTGTAATTTGCTGCACGAGTTGTATTTTTTTAATGCTTGAATTGTTGGAGTACACATAAATAATATACCGGCAGTTCTGTAGGTTTGTTCTGAAGTTAAATTTGTATACAAGTTGGAACTGTATATTTTAGAATTGTAATTGGACAAATTTATTTTTGTCCAATGACTTTTTTTTGCTGTAACGGGAACCACGCTCATCGATAAAGCTTCATTACAGACACCTCACAGCTGATCATTGCAGTCTGGGACTATAGTAACATCCAGAGATCTTCACCAGAGGTCACAGAGGGCAGAGGGGTCCGTCTGTAACTAAAGGTCATATGACTAAAGGCCATATCCTTAACCGGTTAAGGACCGGGCCCTTTCCTGTTTTTTCATGTCCATTTTTCACTCCCCACCTTCAAAAATCTATAACTTTTTTATTTTTACACGTAAAGAGCTGTGTGACGGCTTGTTTTCTGCGTAACAAATTGCACTTCATAGTGATGGTATTAAATATTCCATGCCATGTACTTGGAAGCGGGAAAAAAAATTCCAAATGCAGTGAAAATGGTGAAAAAACGCATTTGCGCCATTGT
This sequence comes from Engystomops pustulosus, assembly GCA_019512145.1. Taxonomy (NCBI): domain Eukaryota; kingdom Metazoa; phylum Chordata; class Amphibia; order Anura; family Leptodactylidae; genus Engystomops; species Engystomops pustulosus. The sequence goes on along the minus strand of CM033642.1, from coordinate 43,680,520 downwards.
GGGCTTGGATATTACGTCTTTCACTGAGCGCCCCAAATGACATGTCTACTTTATTCTTTGGGTCGGTACGATTAAGGGGATTCCAAATTTGTATAGGTTTTATAATGTTTTCATTCATTTACAAAAATTTAAAACCTCCTGTACAAAATTTTTTTTTTTATTTTGCCAACTTCTAGCGCTCATAACTTTTTTATACTTTGGTGTACGGAGCTGTGGGTGGTGTCATTTATTTGTATAGGTTTTATAATGTTTTCATTCATTTACAAAAATTTAAAACCTCCTGTACAAAATTTTTTTTTTTATTTTGCCAACTTCTAGCGCTCATAACTTTTTTATACTTTGGTGTACGGAGCTGTGGGTGGTGTCATTTTTTGCAAAATTTGATAATATTTTCAATTATATCATTTTTAGGACTGTACGACCTTTTGATCACTTTTTATAGAGTTTTTTATATTTTTTAAAATGGCCCGTTCCATGCAGCGCGACACGACCGCTGCGGTGAATACACGCAGGGCGGTCGCGAACTGGTTAAGAAGGGGACCGCCTGTATAATTAACTTTTTTCCCAGTGGAAAACCAAAGAAAAAAAATTATTTCATGGTATGGCATTTGAAGGTGGTTTAGGAAATATATTTCTTTCATATCTTATTCACTCCTATTTATGGAGGACCATAAAAAGGAGTTTAACAATGTTCCACTTTGTTAAGCTGCCATATTTTTAAGTACATGGTGTGTGCCCCTCTTGCAAAAGCCACATTTCTTTAAGCTTCCCATGCCCTTATTTTAAGATTAAAAGACTTCACAAATTATGCAAATGCACCTGAGGGGCACCCAAATAAGGCTTACCGTATATATACTTGAGTATAAGCCGACCCGTGTATAAGCCGAGACCCCTAATTTTACCACCAAAAACTGGGAAAACCTATTGACTCAAGTATAAGCCGAGGGTGGGAAATGCATTGGTCACAGCCAGCCCCCAGTAAAAAAAATAATAGAACTTATATACGTTTCACTCCCTCCCGGTGGCCCCGAGGTGCGCGCTGGTACGTTCGTACTCGCGCGGCTTCCTGTATCTTCTGTAAGATCACCGGTGGGCCGCCACTCATGTTAGACGTGCGGCGCCGCACGATAACTGGTATCGCCAGCCGGAGTTCCGAAAGGAGTGCCAGAGACGCCGAGACGATGGGCAGCGCGCACATCGGGGGCCACCGGGAAAAGTATATAAGTTTCTATTATTTTTAAGCCCAGTATTGGCTCGTGTATAAGCCGAGGGGACGTTTTTCAGCACATTTTTTGTGCTGAAAAACTCGGCTTATACACGAGTATATACGACATTTGCATAATTTTAAAATCCCATTTTGTAAAAACCAGGGCATAACAAGCTAAAATAAGAGAAGATCCTGGCAGAGGAGGCACACGCCAGTATGTCAATGTGCTTGGTTTACAATCCTTGATCCTGGTGCTAGATGTTGTTTAATGTTAACATTCATAGAATACACAACATCAATACAGTCTCTTATGATTTATTCAATGGAACTTGTCACCTGAACAAGTACTGCACATATCCGTGTGTTTTTTGATTTTGCTTTCTTCTGGCGCTAATAACACTTTCATACTTTAGTTTTTCGGAGCGGTGGGTGGTGTAATTTTTTGCGACTTTTGATGACGTTTTCATTGCTATAATTTTTAGGACTGCACTGCCTTTTGATCACTTTTTATTGATTTTTTAATATTTTTCTAAGTGGCACAAAAGTGCCATTTTTGAATTTGGGAGCTATTTTCCGTTACAGGGTTAAATGCAGTGAAAAACCCTACGGTATGGCAGTATATGGGGATCTTCCTCCTCACTCATTACAATGTGCTGATAACACATTGTAATGATAGGGTTAATACGAGTCAGCCTCAGGTCTTCAAAAGACCCAAGGCTGTCATGGCGACGCCCATGCGCAGCATTGCCAGCGGCGATCTGCGGGAAAACACCCGCGATCATTGCAATATGCAGCAAAGACGTACCGGCTATGGAGAGGGCTCGGCCCGCGAGCCCTCTCTATGGACCGGGACCCACCGCGCATCGGGACTCAGCACCTGTAGTTCATGCACTGAGCTAATGTTGACTTCTGGGTCCATCAAGAGTCAGACAGATTTATGAAGTGTTCATCCATCTCACGTCCTCATGGCCTCAGCAGAAGATTAGTACATGGTCTACATGGGAGCTTAATACTTGGTCCCTGAGGGAGATAAATACTGGGTAAAAACTCCATAAACATAAATGGGATGCCCAAACTTCGTTGGTTAACCCTTATCCACAGGACAGGGTATGACAATCCACTACCGTATATGAATTAACAGGCTGACAATGGGTCCTGTAGCGGCATTCAATATAACAGGAGTGGTGGAAACATCAGCCATTGCTCTGGCACTCTCATTCATTGCCTATGTGAGCTCTGCAATTTCGAGATCCAATACATAGCCGGAGCTGGCAGGCACATGTCTTTGTCCTGAAACCAATTGATAAACTTGTACCCCTCTCTTGTGGGCAGGTAGATAGATTTGAATGGTGGAACCTCTTAAGAGCTTGTAATATAAAACGTTATTCATCAAGGTCTAGAGCTGCTGCTTCAGTTTCAACCCCAGCTGTATGGATACAAGAGAAAAGAGCAGTACAGTGTAATACTATGATTCCCATAACCCTAGTAGTTAATCTAGTCGTAGTATAGCCTATAATTTAAATGGTGTGGACACCCGATATAATCAACCCATTTTCAAATCTGCAAGACATCAAATATCAAACAAAATTGGAAAGAGCGTTAGTCACAAGGGACATGTGTGGCCGCCGGGTCGATATGGTGATAAGACCGTGGCCTAACATGTGCCTCATGTTCCAAGTCGTGGCTGCAAAAAAAAAAAAAAAAAAAAAAAAAAAAAAAGAGAGCGAGCTCCATTTTTGAGCCGTTAAGATCAGCCATGCAGATCTATTATGAGAGGGGGAAGGTGGCAGCGCTCACCTGTAGTCTCCTCTCTGCGCAACCAAGTGTGTGTGTGCCGTGTCATGTTATGCGACATCCTAAGGGCTGTTTTCACATTGCGTTTTCTGACTGTGAAGCCAATTTGGCTTATGGACACAACAGATTCGTTTTTGCTTCCTGGCTTCAGTGATTTCTAACAGAGTCCTTAACATTGGGCAGGGTTGACACACTTACCTTTTGAAGGAAGCCCATTGTAAAGAATGGGGTCCAGTAAGGCAATGGTGTGAGAAACATACAAGTCAGGATAGAAACCCAATCTTAGTGTGTACATAAGCCAAAACTGGCTTCAGGTAATAACACTGTGAATCTATACTCTGGCATAACGCACTCCTAGTCACCACACATTGTCGTCCCAGGTTATGTGAAATTGCTCTTACGCCCTCGTGTGACCTTCAGGGCTCATATCCCCTATCCAGCCAGCATACCACAGGAGCGGCTGTGCTGTGTTCTAGCCCACAACTTATACGTCGTACTCATAAATTTCCCATACTCCTTCCTTCTTACCTTTAGCTTGTGAATCTCTACGATATCCGCCATCTTTTAACCTCACACTCTGTTGCGGCTCCTTGAATAAGCGAAGTTACTATTGCGCCGTCGCACACGTGACCGCAGAGCGCGGGGATTTTGATTCTAGCGCTTCGCTCCCCTACAGACAGCAGGGCAGTGGGCAGTACGTAGACGGTAACGCAACAACGCAGCAACGGCGCGCTTCAGTTATGCGCGCTAAAGGCCATGAAAGGCGCGATAGGTCAATGCGTTCTAACATTGACCAATCAGCGATCTATAGCTCGATCACGTCACGAACGTATCGAACCAATCACGGGTGAGTCGCGGAGATTTTTACCTCACTTCTGCGGCGCCTGTTAGTGCGTCATTTGGCTGAGCCAATGGGGAAACGACGCTGTGTTTCGGGCTGCTTCGTCATGTTGACTCCGCCCCGGGCATATTCCTACCGGAAGTGCTGGCGTTTCCTGGAGACCGGTGACAGGCGGAGGCCCCAGCTACAGGTAACAGCTGCAGACCGTGCCCGGAGAGGGCTGAGCCGTCATGGCGGCGGCTGCTCGGCGCGCTCTGGGCCTGCAGCACTGATGATGCTCTTTCATGGTCATCGCTATTCACGATAGTGTGACATGGCCGCTACCATTATGCACATCCCTCACACGTCCTGCGGGAGCGACTGAAAGGATCCGAGCAGCTGCTAGGAATCTATTGTTCACTGGTAGCAGCCATTTCATGCGCGGGGCCTAGAAAGGGCAATTTCCACCCTACGCTATCTCATATCTATCTATATAGTATGTAACGCCAACACTATTATATATGTATTAAATTTATTTTAGAGCGCCAATTTCAGCTTTTTACGCTATGGGCACTCAACAAAGGGTTTAGAAATCGTGGATCATGGACGAACAGTGAGGGCCCGCCTGCTCACGAGCTTGCATATATAGGGGGGGGGGAGATTTTTCACTAGTTTCTGAGGTAAAACTGGTCTAGTTGCCCATGGAAACCAATCAGAGCTCAACTTTAAGCGTTATATAAACGCTAAAATCAAACGCTGAGCTCTAATCCAGTTCTGTGCTAAGAGACTAGTGATAAATCTCCCCTATATATCTATATGTTTTATTTTGTTATTTGATGCACTTTATTACTGGCAGCATAGCCTTCTGGAGGCAGAGGGAGGTGCGGCCACATCATAAATCTGTACCTATACAAAGAGTGAGAAGCAGAGGACACAAGTCCCAGACTATCTTGTCATTCTCTAGCGGCTGTATCCCGCAGGTGATATAAAGTCAGTTCCTCATGGGAAGGTAAGAACATGTGATGACTGGAAAGGGGGCTGGGGCACTGGCTATCTGCAGTATAGGTGGAAGTAGCACATGCAGCATTTTACGTTATACTCCCAATAGGAATATTCCCATAGATAACGTGATCTAATACTGCTGCACAACTTATTCTGTGTGTACCCTGTACTGCAGGGACCTACATAGCGAAAACCTTTTCCAGTACTTATGACCCACAAAGAACCTTATGTCTGTGTAAATGAAAGGCGCCTTTAACCCCTTAATTATTATTATTCCACAGTAAAAGGGATTCTCAAGGTGATATGGACAGTGAGGAGCCGACCTTAGGATGACCTCCTGATGGAACAACCCCTTTAAAATGTGCTTCCTTTAAAGCCTGATTGATGGCCCAGCTTTGGTCTGGTCTCATTGAAAAACTACTTGGAGCATCATGGTCCCAATACTGTTTTGCCAGACTCGCATACATGCCTGCTATTCACCTTCACATAAGAGCAGATCACATCAGCTCCTTGACTGGTATAAAGGATTTAAAGTAATGTATAATTCTGGGTTTGCTTCCGAAGAGAGATTCCATTTCGGTTCTACATGCAGACACAAATAAATCAGCAAGTTGGGTTATCCATTGATCCAACTGTCCCAACCAAGGAGAGTCGAGTACTATTTAAGGCAAATAAGCTAGAGTCTTCTACATAAACTGAAAAGAAATGAGACTACTCAAACAATGCCGAGATTTTCATAGGTTTTCTGCACACAACATGTGCAGTTCCTTGGTCCAGTGGAGCTGCATCTTTTATGAACACGACTGGAATCCATGGGCTTAAGCTTATACAATGGGGATGTGCGTTGGCCACTAAAAAATGCCTAGTACACATTGTCGTTTCACTCTATTTGTGCCTTGGTCCAGTTGACATCTCCGTTAGGCCTTCATTTAGTTCCTTCCATTATGTTGAGCCAAAAGCAAAAGTTGTAGAACACGCAGAGTAGATGCAAGTCTCTCCCTTATATCTTACCTCTTTATAGTTGCTGGTGTGTTCCAGCACTCCAGGTTTTGGTGCTAAAAAAAAAATTACTGAAGACTTAACGGAGATGTGAACTGTGCTTTAAGTCTTAACTTGCATTTCAAATTATCCTACAATGTGTGCTCCTAAGTGGATAAAGGTAATAAACACACTGGTGCTTACCTATAACATTAGTAAAACCAAATACAACTATCCAAATATACCGTACTACTATTCTATCCTTAGTAAGGATTATCGGTTAGTCATTAGTAACTTTAGCACAAACCTTTTTAGAGTCCATTCATAAAGCTGTACCTAGGTTGGGAAATGTGATGTCTGTGTTGATCACAGCTTGTCATAATCTATAACAGATTAGCTTTAGAAGTCCAGTGGGTATCCCAGCCCATACTCACATTATTTTTTTAGCACATGATGATTCTTGAACATATAGAATCCTAGATTACTACATTGTCTGAAGTACTTGCGGACATCCAAGAAGGAGCCGGAAAGGAAATCCACTGAGTTTCATCCCTTTGTGTTTAATATAATAATTCTTTATATAGTGCACACAGATTACGCAGCGCTGCACAAAGTATGACAATTCAGTCCCTGTCCCCATGCGGCTCACAATATAAGCAACCTACCAGTATGTTTTGGAGTGTGGGAGGAAACCCATGCAAACACGGAGAGAACATACAAACTGTTTTAATGGAGATCAATATTTTATTAGTTATTATTAGTACAACCTATGTGACCTTCCATATTAAGTTTGCTAATTCTCTTGAAACCTGTACTATTTTGTCTTCTAGGATGAATGTTGGGGTGGCACATAGTGAGGTGAACCCCAATACACGGGTGTTGAATAGTCGTGGAATATGGCTGGCCTACATTATATTAGTAGGCTTTCTGCACATTATCCTCTTGAGCTTTCCCTTCTTCAGCGTTCCTGTTGTTTGGACCTTGACTAATGTTATACACAATCTTGTAAGTTACAAAGTGTGATCTTTGTTATAATTTTATATTGTTTCACACAGTTATCGCCTCTACAAATAATGGCATAGCATTCAATCCAACCCAAAGAGAATAATTATTTGTGTTCACCCATGTGCGCTGCTGATGAATCCCTGTGCTCGGTGGTTATTCCAGTACACTGAGCCTCTTGCATTCATTTTGTTTACCATGTGATAAATGTTTTTTATGGGTAAACTTCTTTAACCAGGCTGCAATAGTAGTCCTGGGAAGGAAATAGAGACTAGCAAGAGACCCAAGGGAATAAACTATACCGCATGGTCAGTTGAGAGAGGACAGTGGGAGATGGGGAGACAAGAAGAGCAAACCCTAGTGCAGATCATATATAAATGTAAGCTGTAATGAATTAAAATCTGGACCATCACCTTTTGTCCCACCAATATAGGCATTGAATGTAGTCGGCAGCTGGTATCCTCCTTCGTAGTCCTCTTCGCGTTCCAGGGGCACAGAGGGGATAGATGAACACGCTGAACCCCAAGGTAGAACTGAGGATATCTCAGGTGCACAGGACATAGAACGCAGGTACTAATAAAACATCTGACTCGCTTTATTAGTGCAAGAATTCAATGAGTTGTTTTGGCTTGGGATTCAAACTTTCATCAGGCATCAAGGTTCAAGTCCCAAGCTGAAACATTTCACTAAGTTCATGCGTTAATGAAGTGGGTCAGAGGGTTCATTAGACATAGCGGTCACTGCATTCTATGTCCTGTGTGCCAGAGATATCCACATTTCTACCTTTGGGTTCAGCATGTTTAACCAGAGTGAAAATTTTTACTTTCTTGTTTTCTATCAGTTCTTTCACCTGTCTACAGACTATTCAGTGCTGTATAATAAAGAATGAGACCAAATCAATACTACCTCATTGTGGGGATGATTAGGAAAGTGGAACATGAGTCTTTCATTGTTGTTTTGTACATTGCACAGATCTAATCTTCTTCTATGGCTTGTACTATAGGTAATGTACCTGTTCCTGCATACAGTGAAAGGCACTCCTTTTGAGACCCCTGACCAGGGTAAAGCACGACTCCTGACTCATTGGGAGCAGATGGACTATGGAATCCAATTCACTTCTTCCCGCAAGTTTCTGACCATAACACCAATTGTTTTGTAGGTATTCATTGAAACAGCTGTTTATTCTTTGACTGCTTTCCTCTTTCAAAATCTGAATGTTTTAAATGTTGTTTAAGCCAAGGCAAACTGAACTAGTATCAGATATAGACTTTCTGATTCATCAAAAAAATAAGCCATGGGCCAAAATCACGTGTAGCTGATTTGTTGAATGGAAAAGCTGTTAATTTACTATTATGAAATGGAAACTACCATATATTCTTGAGTATAAGCCTAGTTTTTTAGCACAAAATTTGTGCTCAAAAACCCTAACTCTGCTTATACTTGAGTTAACTAAAAAAAAAATAAGGTCAAAACTCCCCTTTCTGACATCACCCGTAGGTCCTCTTCTGTCTCCAATGCTCCGGTGCCACCGCGGGTCCTCCGAATCCTCTTTGGGTTCTTCCGCTCCTCTTCGGCCACAGGGGGCTGGGCAGGCTGTATGCCACGGGGCTGGGACCAATGCATTTCCCACCCTCGGCTTATACTCGCGTCAATAGGTTTTTTTTTTTTTTTTTGAGTGTTGAAATTGGGGGTCTCGGGTTATACTCGAGTATATACGGTAATGTGTTTTTTGTTTAGTTTTTTTTTGTCTTCATTAAAATATAAAAAATAAACACCAATTAGGTAAAGGAAATTTACAATCAAACATGGCTAAACCAGGGGCTTTTATTTCAGCTTAAACGCATAAATATCCCTCCTGGTTAGAAACAGGGCTGTGGAGTCTAAGTCTTGATAAAATTGGAATGAATCTGACTCAAGAAAAATCTAATAAATTATAAGTATAAAAATTATGAAATTTACTTGAAATAACATCGACCACCAGGATGAAGGGTTGTAAACCAAGCACACTTACATGCTAGTGTGTACCCCCTCTCTCATGTTCTGCTCTTCTTTTAGCTTCTTAGTACCTTGTTTTTACCAAAAAAAGTTTACAAATTATGCAAATGAGCCTGAGGTGCTCCGGCCTCTATAGATGTCAATGGAGCTCTGATCCCTTAATTTTAAAACCATTTTTTTCTTAAAAACACGGGTACAAGAAGTGCATATCCTGCCAGAGGGGGTACACACCTGCATGTAAGTGTGCTGGGTTTACAATCCTTCATGTCTGTCCTATTCTTGATCTAGGGATTTTGGACCAATACATGTTGCTCACCCCTGGCCTAAGGCTATACTGCTCAACTTTAAGGGGACACACTAGCACCCCAGATGCACCACCAACCACAGTACAGAACTTAATACCACAGTACAGCAATAAATTCCACCCCAGCAACCAAATACTGCATTCGGTATACTTGTCTCCCTGCACCGCTCTGCAGCTTCTTGTCCCTACATGTGCCACTCACATGCGCTGTTTGTATGGGCGGCCATCAGGACTGGGAGCAGAGCTGTGCCAGGTAAGGTAGAGGACCTGGGAGCAGTACAATACAGCTGGCAAGTACTTACCGCTCCTGGGTTGATGAATACATTTGCGGTTCACTGCCAAGAATCTGTTTGGTCGGCAAGTTTATCCAATCTGACATGGATTTCTCCCATCTGTTGTGTATGAACATGGCCTAAGGCATATGATTAATTTAGTCTTGCAAACAATTACTAGTTGGTTGTCAACACTTTTAACATTTCAATTTATTATTATAATTTATCTAATCCTTCTCTGAAGAAGCATTGAGTAAATGATATAGCATGATTGCACCCCTGGCTCCAGGTTCTGGGCGCAGCAGGTTGTACAGGTTATACAATGGTGATTATCTTTGACATAACAACATGTTTTTAGCAGCTTGTAGTGCCTGTATGTAGCCAGTTGCAATCATCAGCAGGGATGTTGGAATGTATGCTACATGACCACTGAGGGCAGTAAGTAGCTGCAGCGGTAATATGCCACGGTAGTTGGCAATGACTCTGGGAAATAACAGCCCTGGGTTATTTTCCCTAAGGCACAACTATCGGACCAAGGGTTACTGATGTGTAACTACTATTGTGGCTGCCAAAGTGCAGGTCACTGTGCATGAGCCACAGCTGGCATAGGATCAAAGTTCTCGTGTGCTGCACCTTATCCTGGACACATCTCCCAATCTTGTACTTTGTTTCTAGTCATATAGATGCATGTGGATTTTAATCCCTGTGTGAGGGTTTTTTTTTTCCCGTGATAATTTTATTTTACCATTTTTAATTTGCCTTTTTATTATTGTTCGGTTAATCAATGTAAAATGTTCTGTATATGAGTTGTGGGAGATTATTTCCTTTTTTTATGTTGTTTTGCTCTTGACTTTTGATTATATTTGTTTGTTTTCTTCCATTGTCTGTCTTCTCTTTTAATTTGCTTATTTATTTACTTTGTCTTTTCTAGTTTAACTAGATTCACTCTCAGCCCCAGTTTATTATTAAATGTTTTCCATGTAAAAAGAATTTATAATACGTATTGCTCATTCCCAATTGTATGAGGCTCTGTTAAAATGCATTTGCAATTGTCCCAAGCCCCTCCCTGGTGTGTTTGAATTGCGTTTCAAAACGCATTCAAACGCCCTGTGTGAACACGGCCTTACAAGTGATAACTGTGAAGGGCTTGGTTACACCAGTTAAATTAAGAAGTGATGTAACTCATCCTTATGTTTTTCTTCCCGACAGATACCTGCTCGCCAGCTTCTACACCAAATATGATGCGGTCCATTTCCTTATCAATACATTGTCACTTCTCAGTGTCCTCCTTCCCAAACTCCCCCAGTTCCATGGAGTGCGGATCTTTGGGATTAACAAATACTGAAGATGTTAGATGGGAATCTCAACCTGCTGCCTGTCACATGATTCATGTTCTGCATGATCAAATTTGTTGGGAACATTCTCCTAATGGAGCTGAAGATACTTGGCTGTATAATATTGTGTCCTCCAGATGTGTTTTATACTGTGATGCTTCAGAATTCAGACAGAAGGATAATCAAATGCTCATTCACAACTCATTACTGCAAAAAATGACATTTTGGATATAACCAAGGGTGGGACATATAAAAGGGTTAATTTAAGTCATATAAGTGAGCTTTGTGATCTGCTGAGTGATACAGTGGTGCTGTATGATGTACTAGAGCTGTGCTGTGTCCCCAGGAGAAATATTATTGCTCTGCATTGAGGTGTAAATCACAGCCCCCTATGTTGAGTATTACTTGTGAGTGTTTTCTCTTTTAATTTTCATTAAAGTTGAGCTAGTTTTGACAGCTTTCTTGTGCACATTCCCATTTCCACAGAACCTTATCTAGTTGGAAAGTTGATGTAGCAGATTGTATTTAATAAGCAGTGCTTGATATTGGGAAAGGAAGTGTTATCCACAGAATGTGCTGAGCTGAATGCAGCTTGTTCATGATATGGAATGGATACATGGGGGCAATTTTTTAATTTTTTTTTTTTATGGCTTATTCAGAGCTGCTAGATTCCATTTAAACTGACAGATTTATCAGTGTCTATCTTTGGTTTAAAGGGGTAACATAAAAGATGGAATTCTAGAACTGATATATCATGGCTGAGGGTGCTGCTAGTGTAGTGGGGTTAAAGCTGGTGACAGCTGGCCTTTAAGACTAGTAAGATAGACTATCTTCTATTTTGTTGGCACCAGAAAAATGTGGCAACATTTTGGAGCTCACGTTTGTCAATCAGTTGTCAAAATGGTTTGAAACCCTTTATAAATGTGACGCAGAAATAAATCTGCCCCCTTGTTGCCAGCACTCCAGAATTCCACTGTGATAACTTCAGTTATTTATTTGCCGATAATACAAGATAAGACATGACAATGTGTTTAGTCATCTGCTATTACTAAATTATCTTAAAGGGAACCCGTCATCAGGTTTTCGGCATTAAACCTAATGACAGGGTTCTACAGCAGTATTCTCCCTGTGGTTCACACAGTTTTTTAATTTTAAAAATCTTTTAAAATTAGCTGGTAACCTGCCTGAAGTCTTGGTGAGTTGCAAGGGGTGTGGCATATGTGTGACTCGGCCAAAGTCTCCAGCAGTTTCAACATTTCCTCCCTTCAGCTGATGCCACCAGATGCAATTCATGACAAGACAATTCAAGACAAGTGCGAAACGGTCATGAGGTTAAACGGTGAAAACCTGATGACAGTTTCCCTTTAGAGTGTGGGTGGATCACAGTGATGACTGCAATAAACAATTGTGATTTTACAAAAATATCAGTGCTTACTCCTTGGGTACTAAATATGTCCAAAAACCACCTAAAATAAAGAATTGCATCATGATGGTATAAAGGAAATACTTTTTTTTTTTTTTTTTATATTATTAATCCTCAGCGTGCAGATAGGATGGGTTTATTTTCCTCAGGTTGGATAAAGTAATGTTACTCAACCTTTTTACATCCAAGGGCCATAATAAAGCTTAGCGTGGTGTTACCATCTGACACCTTTATAGCATAGTGAAATCATATTAATAAAAAACTGCTGCTTCTTCCTGGACTCCCTGTGAGAATATGGATCCCATTTTCCCTGTTCGTAATGCCAAGAGTTGGAGATTGTCTATATATGTTGCTGTATCCATTGTAGCTTTGTGAAATGCTGACACAGATCAGGCTTTTACTTCTCCCATAATCTACTGTGTAGAGAACTGTTTGTATGTATGGCCACTGGAGTAGCAGCAGGCAGAAGACCATTAACAACCAATATACAGTGGGCTCACAGGGGTGCACTCTGTACCCATCCTGGTTTAAATTTACACATCCATGTAAGTGATAGGGGGGGGCCCCCCACAGCAAATGGCATAATGGGTTCTGTGTAGCACCTGGGTCTATGAGATGATCACATACAGGTTGCAAGGCTTTTGTTGTCTAACAACCAAAGTATTAAGGGGATAGTCACAGATGGGCTTGTTTCTATGGCCATACGATTGGGCAGAATTGTGACAAAATTGTGAGAACTAACAATGGCAATAGGACTGTATGAGGTGACACCTTTTCACAAATATCCAATTAGCTGGGGCAAGGGAACTGGGCAATTACCCAGTGGTCCTGGGGAACGATTCACTATCATAGAAAGAAGTGGAAGAACAGGAAAATACCCTAAAATAAGCAAAATCCTGAACTCCTTTGCTGTTGCGTGGAGGATTGTCCCCATCAGATAAACCAAAAATCCATCTTTTAACCTTATGTAAAATTTATTGGTGGGGATGATATTAAAAAGTGATAATTTGAACATGGCTTAAAGATATTACTGAGCCATGCTGTGAGAATCATCAAATTTACACTATTCCATATAGTTATCAACTAGTTGTGTTCAAGGGGCCGTTAAAAGGGACCATGTAAAAATCCAAGAGTTAAATGAACGACTGAATTGTTAGCATTTCGTGATCAGTTGAACATCCAAAAAAAAAAAAAAAAGCCCATGATGAAGTTCAGTTGTGGGGGTCCAAGTAGACCTTCAGCGGAAATCACCTTTATTTTTCTCTTATGTAGAATTTGCATTTATGAAATAGAAAATCTTTTCCGTGTGGTTCTCTGCGTGGATCAGCCTTTATTGCTTGCATGAAATAGACTAAATCTGAGTGAATTCAGCTAATAAATACTATGGGAACACTTGTTCTTTTTAGTTTAATAGAATTTGGTGAAAATGGGAAGAGCACAATATATGCTAACAAGCCACATCCTAGAACTACGCATGCAAAGTGTGGAGAAACTGCTTACAATACATTACCCTTAGTTCTGAAGACCAAAGGTTTTACTTCTTCACTTCTGGAGTTTGATCTGTGTGTGTATATAATGTATATTTCAGAAATAATGTTCTGACATAGTATGCAAATAAATTCCATACAGTCAACGCAGTTTAGTTTCCATTTCTTATTTGTAAGACCTGTAGAAGGGGCTGTGTAAGGGGATATACTCACATGAAGCAGATTGGTTGCAGAAATGTATGAAATTGGACCTGCGTGTCTACTTTATGTTAATAGAAGAACATATGACATGTTGACAATTTTTTTTTCACCTGAAAGGGAAATAAAAATACTCTTACTAGTAACAGAACAGCAACCTTCCATCAATGTCAATGTTCTGGCAGATTACGGTGTCAATCCATCCTTATACTCAAATAGAAACTTGTATTTGTAAGCCAAAACCAGGGCAATGCCCTTAAAGGGGTTTTCCACAAACTGAAGTTAGGCCCTATCCACAGGATAGGGCCTAATTTGCTGATCAGATCGTGAAAACGAGCGATCCGATGGACCCCTTGCCGCACCTCAGACTGGTGGAGCAGACGGCCGTTCTGCTCCATTAATCTCTATGGAGCTGACGGACATCTGGGAGCGTACCGCTAGTCTGAGGAGCGGCAAAGGTTCCATCGGAGCCCTCGTTTTCACAATCTGTAGGGATCTCGGCACTGAGACCCCCACTGATCAGCAAGTTAGGCCCTATTCCAGGGATAGGGCCTAACTTCAGGTCGTGGAAAAACCCCTTTAAGGACCTTGATCTTATATTCATGAATACTATGATAATGTCCTGGCAGGGCAATTGCTCACGGATAGTTATAGATCACATGACCCTCAATCAGCAGCCAATTTATGGACAGGAATTTCTGGCTGATGAGGGAAGAGACAGGAAGCAGTTCAGTACTATAAATAGATGTATATTAGTTATTACCTATTATCCTGCCCCTTTCACACATTACAAAAAACATTAGCCAATCCCTATAACAGTGATGGCAAACCTTTTAGAAACTGAGTGCCCAAACTACAACCAAAATCCACTTATTTACCGTGAAGTGCCAACGTGGCATTTTAAGCATCAACTTATTTCTACGTGTTCTTCCACTTATTTCAAATGTATCGGGCGCCTGATGCCACTAAGACAGTTAATAGAAAGAGGGCAAATAGCTTCTCTCCAGGGTCTCTCTGTAGAGGAATAATGGTGGGTCCAGCAGGATGACCTCCAAAGATAATGCAGTTCTGTCAGCACCTTCTCACTTTTCCCGCAGTTCCAAACAGGCAATGAAGTGTCGCTTTAAAATAGCGCTGAGAGCAGCATCTCTTAAATTGCCTGCGACTGCAGAAAGATGTGGTCCTGTTTGGTGTACTCTGCCCTGCAATGGCCTGGGTGCCCACAGAAAGTGCTCTGAGTGCCACCTCTGGCACCCGTGCCATAGGTTCGCCACCACTGCACTATAATAAGGTAGCAAACGGCCATATTCACTTCAATGGGCAGTACAGTCATCCATTTGAATGGCTGTATTACCCACTGCCCTATGTCAGCACTGTGCGGCCATGGCAGAAAAGATAGAACATGCCATATCTTTATCTGTCCAGCTTCCTATTGAGAGGGAAGGAACGACGAGGAGAGCTCACCCCAACCCGTACCCGTCTGTATTTTACTGTGTGCATGGGGCCTTACACTGACAGTTATTGCTTTTGCCTAAAAAGCAGGATGGAAAGCTGCATCCTTTGAGCCTGCGGCCTATATCTGAGCAATGTATATGCTCGGCAGAGGCCATTGAAGTCTACCGATGCAGTACTACAGCTCCTATCTGTCAGCCTCTGCCGAGCGCATGCGCCACTCAGTAGGACCCTAGTGATGGCACTGTCCATAAAAGGACGGTGACATCCTGGGAAAACATCCCTAACATCGATGTTAACTCCTACCCCCCAGACAGTCGGGGAGGAAGAGAAGGCAAGAGGCCATGTATCCCTCTGTATAGAATAAAGTGGGATACATCTGTGCCATGTGTTATAAGGACATGTTGTGAATCCGCCCAAGTATCCTTACAAAGTATGTGTAAAGTGAGATGTAAAAGCTTACCTCAGTTTAATTAGTACCATTTTTACTTGCGGAAATGTCTGCAAGAAAATCTAAGTTGTGTAAGTTTACCTTTCCACAGCACATCTTGTCATTATATGTCTACTACTCAGACAGTCCAAATCTGCATGTAGCGTTGCTTGTGGATAAGCTTGTTGACACAGATTCCTAACAGCTTAGCAGAGCACAGGCAGTAGGATGGGCAGATTACTGTACTGTACAGAGGTCGCAAATAACAAGAGGAATGCAGAGAGATTTCTGCTCAGTCACCTGCACAATTGCAGCTGTACAGAATTCAGGGCACACACAGCTTTTTTTGATGAAACTGTCTCCAGTGGTTGCCAATGATCCCAGAACTGATCGACTACATCAATATAAAGGCAGGACTCTACACCAGGTCATGGTCAGAACCCAATAAACAAAGCCAAAAGGTTATCATTCAAAGCATAAAAGTTTTAATTTAACAAAATATTATACAAGACTATTTAACCAATCAATCCCAAAGATCAGCCCATACTGTTTATTCTTTTACACACATTGTAGCTGTTCCTTCATTGATGGAGATTAAAGAAACTCATTGAGAACAAGCTGCATTGTAAAGGATGGAGCGATGAGAAGTTTTATCTTATGTTACATGTAAAGATATATTCAGCCTTACTTGCAGAGGAATATCATTAGTACAGCTTAGATACGTCCTAACAAGATTAATCGCCCTTGAACCTTCCCAATCGGGATATTATAAACACCATCGCAAGTTGAGGAGCAATGTCAAAAACCAAGCTGATGTAAAAGCAAATTCTTGGTTGTATTCTGTAACCTGCAAGGGTTCGAGCTAAATAGATGACGGTAACGGTTGCCATTATGCATGTACGCAGCATCAATGTGGGAGATTTATGAAATCTGTTGCCAATGAATAGATCAGATGCCCATAGTAACAGACTGAGTCCTCCAAAGGAAGAGCTGGATGCTTAATATGGACAATTGTTCCTTCTCATATAACCCGTGACTGAGATAATCCTCCTCTACTGTATTCTGTTCAGGGAAGATTATAAAGATGGCATGTGGCTCCATATCCCGTGTTATATTCCTCTGATATATGTAGATTAACTATTATAATATCATAACATTATCCTGAGTTAGACAATGCCTATATAACAGCAGAAAACAGGTCAATTATACCTCAGTATGAAGATTACGTCTGTCACCGCTCACTACAGTATGAGGTTAGGCCTCTGGGCTGAGAGATATCATACTTGTACTATCAGAAAATAGAAAATATTCAGAAACAAAACAAATCCTGTTAAATTTGATTGTCCTACAAACCGTTCCTGCAGAAATTTACTATACATTGGGATCAATATATGGATGGCTATCCCAGGCAAAAAAAAAAACATAAGAGATAGAGCAGCCAAAAATGTTATCCCTAATATTAAATACTGATACAAAGAAGCTTGGGGACGGCGTGCTTACTTAGTGTGCCTGAGTACCTGATGGAAAGCAGACAGGCTAAGTGACAAACAACAGACAATAATGGCAGAGCCGCCAAACACTTTTGCTTTGTTATTATGAGTAGAAAAGGGCTTTTCTGTTAAGGGGGCATTTTTCCCCTGTAAAATCCTGAAATAATGTTCCATGTTGTGCAATAAAATTATTCTCATCCAAATGGCTTTTATGATAAAATATGCTAAAGGAGTTCTTTGAAATACTAAGGCTGCATTTTAAATGCTATTCAAGTGCATCGGGAAGGAGTAACTTATGAACACAGATGCGCTTAGGCCTACACTCTTGTGTTTGGGAGCTTGCGCTTTGCTTTGCTGCGCATTCAACATGGGACGTGGCCTAAAGGATCTGCTAATTCCCCCAGTCTCATCTATAGGCTATTAAACGGGGCAAAGCAACTAAACCAAACATAAACAAGAGATGTACTTTCAGTCTGGCCACTAGGATCACAGCAATCTCAAGATCATGCAAGTGACCGCTATGTGTTCATGTTGCACTTCCCACCCTTAATTACTAGGAATGAGAAGGTCCAGTTCACATCTCCAATAAGGCTTCAGCTATTTTGAGCCAAAACCTCAAGGGGTCCAACACAAAACGGGTGCAAATCTTTTCAGTGTTTTTGGCTTAAAATAATTGAAAGCCTAACATTCATATGAACTGGTCTTAAGACGTTCACCAGTTTCTTCAATTTACAAGGATTTCAATCACATGGGGTCTGCAGGATTTTTTTTGTGGGTCAAGGAGGAAATTGTAATAAAATTACAAAATAACTCTTATACAGTTGGAATTCTGTTTTTCAGTGATGAAATACCCACCATGTGCACAACTGCTGCAGCCAACCACATTCCTTATCATTGATGTCTGTATATACAGGACTGCTAAGGCCAACAATTGGTTACAGTAGTCAAATGTGCAGGGATGGCACAGTCAAGGCAGGCCAGGGAGACCACTAGAGTTGAAAAGTTGCAGAAGTGGTGGAAACAGATTCAGTTTTGTTATTTTATCACATAAATACATGAAAAAATCCCTTAAATAGGGGTTGTCCTAAAAGAGCATGCTGAATAGCGCGACTGCCGAGGCTCCTACAAATCACAACAAAGGTCCAGGTCAGCAAAATGTAGGAAGCAGCAGGTTCTGTATGCACCTTTAGGGCAATTGCTCACATGGCGTTTGCATTGCATTTACAAACACAGAGTGACGTTTCTTCTACTGAAAAGCATCCGATCAGTAACCAGCACCCGGTGTTTTGCATATTCACAATGTAAAACACTGGGTGCTTGTTGCCGATTGCATGCGTTTCACAGGTGTTTGTAAAACACAATGTAAACATCAGGGTGCGCTCACACGTGGCATTTCAGTCACTTCCAGAGATTGCCAAACTAAGCTATATCTGGCATAGCCATAGAGAAATAGTTAATCCTCTAAGCGCACCACTGGCATTCACCAAATTATAGCATGTCTTGTTAGGAAAAACTTAGTGAAAAGGAAAAAAAAAAAAAAATCACATGTTAACTACAGCACTTGATCAAACTGACATGAGGATAAAAAATATTTTGTAGAAAAAGCTCTCTCAAGGGCTTTCATTGTATCTATATGATAGGAAAAAGACGGAAGACCCAGTGCAGGGATACAGAGTAACAAGGAGAACAGAAAGAAAACAAAATATATGAATCTGCAGCATGACTGCCATCACTGTATCAACTTCTTTGTATGATGTAAAGCAAACAGAAACATGTCGATTACTTTGCGTTCAAGGAATCTAGATTCATATTAATTTCTATAACATGGCAAAAGACTACCCAAAGCAAAACCATTGTAGTGTCCAAGTTCCTCTGTATAAACCCTGGAGAGATAGGTAGTCCAATCCCCCATAGACTATATGCTCAGAGAAGTCCTCATCAGGTATCTTTGGTATGATGAGCAGATAATTTTTCTTTTTATTTAAAAAGGAAAATAAAAACAATAAAAAGTCAGTGATGTGTTAAAAGGATCTGCAAGGGAAGGCTTCTGTTGTCCCCACTGCAATCGAAGTAAAAACAAAATTCTGGAATAAAACTGAAAGAAGATGTTTAAAGCCCTTGACAGCTCGGCTGCTGTAAGTATACAGCAGTCTGACTTCATACCACTAGACACTTAAGAGTTTGAATAAAGTTGTGCATCTAATGTCTCCAGACACCAGACTTCACAGCGAGAGTTTGGATGGATGGCGGCTGCTCATCTCTGTACAGGGCGCCTCATTTTCTTCTTTCTCTTGGTCTTTGTTTCATTCTTGGGTGCAGAGTCAGGTTTAGATGGAGCAGGAGGAGACTGAGCTCCATGTGGTTGTGGCTGCTGGGGAGGTGTGAAGATGTTTCCATTGGGCATCTGGCCGGGAGAGCCTTGGAATATCCTGCTCAAGAGATTCTGCAAGTCAGCAACAGAGGTGGGATTGCTTTCTGATGGCGCTCTACAGTGAAAAATAGAAGGTTCACATGAATGTCAGGAAATCAACAACAACGTCGTCTATCGGTATGACATGAAGTAGGTGTGGCTCTAAATAGCAATACACGAGAAGGACAGGTAGATTATAGCTTATACAGTACAGGCAGAACTTTGTAATGTATTTTATAAAGCAAAATGTGTCTTTCTCCACCCATTTCCCCTCCTGCATTTGCATTGATCACTGAATCGGTTGATCAAATCTGCAGTCGGGGTTGGGACACAGATTACAACTTCAGTCCAATACTATAGACCTTTAGCTGATCGCAACAGGTCAGAGTAATCAAACCATTGAAGACCATGTGTATTGCTGGGGATGTAGGAGATAACAGTCAATCAGCCAACAACACTGAAAGTGGAATTAATGTATCAACTCCTGTGGCAGCGGCTTATTTGCAAATTAAATTAATATAATTAATAATTACCTCCCAGAGATCTGCCATCCTATAGAGACAAGTGGCCAGTTTTGGACAGTTTCATCTATGATCTATTGGGGGTGGGAAACCTTTATAGGGATATGGTAACAGCTTTTACCTCACTGAACTACCAGAAATCTCAGGAATGGTATTAAAAAAAAAACACAGGTTATTTGGGACCCTACACCACCCACAAGTGATGATCTCCCTCCAGCCTCAAAGTGACTAATCTCTGCTCATTTTTACATGCCTTTAGAGGTCATTTTTGCTTAAGGGTTCTGCTAGTTAAGTGGTGTAAAAGCTGGAGACCTGTGCCATTTAAGCCATAATATATCACATAGAGGGAAGTAATCTATATGAGAAAAGCCTAACTTTGACAAAAGATTTCCAAAACCCCAAGCAAAATTGTGTACTTCCATTCCTTCCCTATGTATAGAGCTTGTATATCCCATTTCAACACAAAATTATTGCCTATCCATAAAGCGTCAATGAACGCAGTACTTCCATGGTCATGAAATATAAGAACAGCATATTGAATATCAAAGGTTTTGGGTTTTTTTGAATACTAGGAAAATGTTGAAAAAAAATAGAAAAAACAAGAATGATTCATTTAAATTTGGTCATGAATCAGCCCAGAATGATGGATTTTCTAGTGAACTGCATTTAGTGATCTACTAGTTGCAGCATATGGGGGACATGACAGCTGCACAAGCCAAACAAGATTAAAACTAATTCATCTGCATTCATGTCAACAAAAAAAAGGACTATTTACTACACAAAGTTATCAAGATTTAATACTTTTTCTTAACTTCCAGAAAGTATGGGAGCTATACTAAGCAAAGTGCACCACAAAAATGCCTGGACTGTGACTTCAGAGGATGGGGCTGTGGTCTAAATGTTTCCACCGTGCAAGCCAAGAGACGTGTAAAGTAAGACTAGACAGTGAAATAATGTAACAGATGCGTCATCCAGCATCAGATATTGTGAAGCAGCTTTAGACTGTGTGGTCTAACTTTACACTGTGTAACTTTTATACATAATCTGAAAATCTGCTTGTGTTTTAGGGAAAATAAAAATGTCATGTTTAAGCTGTTTTTATCAACTTTTCCTCAAAAAACATAATCCAAACCTTTGTCGTCCTGTGTTTGTTGGATTTCTTGAACCAAATGAAATGTGATATGGAACCCGGTGAGTGTCTGGGGAGATTCCCACGCGCTGGCATCCCGCCCACTCTAAATGAGGAGAAAGGAGTGATGTTAACAGCCGCCCTGTAATCGGCCTCAGCTATTATTACACAGAGAATAGACTAATAAAACAAAGGGAAATAATCAGCTGTAATATATCACAACGGCCTCAGGCTTTTTACCTGTTATATCAAACACTTTGCCCTGCATCATCGCAAAATAGGTGATCTTAAGCCCCAGCATACTTGATTCTGCCCAGAAGTCTCCCTCTTCGGCTGGATGCATTTTCCCACATTCAGCACAGTACCGGGCATTGGTCGAATCCCGGTCCATTTCAAATCTCCTGCATCAAATGGAAACAAAGTGGTCAGACACCATGTCATTGTGGGACATTTTACTTCAGTTTTTTATTTTCAAATGTTATTACAATACACTGACGGTTCCTTGCTTAACAGGCGCAGAACCATATAGAATAGCAGGAAAAAATTTAACCCAGCGTGTGTGACCAGGAATAGTTAAAACTCTGTCTTTATTGTAAATACATAGTCCATTCCATAAAAAACGCTTTATTCACATCAATAGCTTGCTACAGGCAATAACAGGCAATAGCTTGCTACAGGTATAACCTAGCTGGGCCAACGCGTTTACAGTGTCATCACACAGTCCTACTCATGGCAATGAGCAAGAATGTTGGAGGACACTGGGAACGTGTCACACACGCTTGATACAATTTTCTTCCTGCTATTATGTAAAAGTGCACCTGGTCTGTGTGGGATTTGTGAAGTGTATCCACCAGAAGCAGTATCGGGTGAGCCAAGAAGTTTTCTCTTCCAATATCTAACCAGTAACACTATATGGTTAGCAGTGGCTGTGCCCGTTATTACAAGTTTTGTCCAATTCAAATAACTGCAATACCAGATACAGCCACTAATAAAATGACAGCGCTATCCTGTTACAAGAGTCTTACCCCCACTGATTTAAAGAGATTTTTGGGGATTAGAAAATCCCTGGGAGGCCTGGTTAAGGCTTAAATACTATGTTAACCTGAATTTACCTGCATTGTATATGACCTAGCTAGAAGGGATGTAAAGGGATTTTAACAATTCCTGTATACAAAGATCTTGCTAGGAGGTTTCCTACTAAGGTTTGACTTTAAAGAGCTTCTTCTGTCCAGTTTCGCACAAAACCCCAGCAGAACATGATAAAGTGTCTGTATTAAGGTTGCATGAATTTGATGTTATTGTGAGACTTTTGGATCCTTGTACTTTGAATGAATTGTACCTGTGCTTTCCCTGACACTTGCTGCACATCATGCTGTTCATTGCTTCTTTCAGATCATCTTGGAGCTTGGTGAGAAAGTCATTCATGGACTTGGCGAGCTCACTTTCAGACATTCGCTTCCTTGGAAGAAACAGATGTAGAGTCAGAAACCAGAGCAGGTTCGCTGGAAATCTTAAGCATAGTAGAATGTGCCCTTTACTTGCAATATAACTACATTTACCTAAATTACCATATTAGCTGTCCAGTATGAAATGGAATACAAGTCCAGCATAAATGCAGTTGTTCCTAACATTACATTATTGTACGGTTTTGTCTAGCTCTCCACAGCCTCCTTAGAGAGAATTACAGATACATTTACTGAATGTAATTGTACGAATGTATGCAGTAAGTAGTAGTTTTAGATCTCATTAATGTCCCATTCTGTACAAAGCCATAACACCGTGACCACTAAAGGCTATGGGACTTTTAACTTTGCCTATGTAAAATTCATTTTATACTGAGCGGTCTCTTTCTTCTGCAGGATTTGTATGAAACCTTTAAAGGGAGTGGATCTAAATATATAGCAGAACATGTGGGCCATGAAACTCTATACTATGTAATTATACGGTTGGCTCTGCCGCTTACATGGAACATAAGAGTTTAAAGCCGACTTAAAAGTTCCTTTTAAATGGTTCACACGTCTCCTTCATGTGTCAATGGGGAGTCATATATACATGATAGTTTTGTAGGTTCTTCCAACTTTTCTGTAAAGTGTATGGGCAAATGAAAATTCTGATGTGTGTCACATACCACCACAACTATCTATGTAGATAGACAACAGTAACATCACAGTGACAAAGGACTCCCACTATACGCTCAGTAATATAGATGTCTGGCAAGTCCTCTCATCTCTGAACTTACAGTTCATACTCTTTTCTCTTATCCGGATTACTGACAGTATCCCATGCAGCACGTAAAACCTTAAAAGCTTCTTCTGCACGAGGGTGATTGTTCTTGTCTGGATGAACCTGACCCAATAAAGAAAAATAAAATCTATATATGATTTGATATCAGCGCAGAGCAATCTGTAGGCACTAAATAAATAAAGAATTATTATTAAAAAGAAAACCTGTTCAATTTGGGACCACCCCAGTGCCACATGTCTTCTCTACTGGTCTGTGATATCTTTCCTGCAGTGATGATTTGGTCTACATACATGTGATCACTGCAGCCAATCACAAGTGACAATATCAGAACCTACAGCCCCTTAGAAAGTGTAGAGTCATATGGACGCATGTTAAGGACAAGACGACTGCCACCACCAGAGCACTTTTAAAAAAAAAAGTACATTTGTTGCTGGCTAAGAGACAGTCAAGGAGGTGGGGCAGCTCTACCAAGCAGTCAACCTACCCCGCCTGCTGACTGCCATGTGCTCTGCCTCCTCTTGCTGACATTCCCTGCCTGTTTGGAGATCTTAAGACCGGTTTTTATAGTGTAATAAGGGATTTTTATTTATTTTTTTAAATTGGGAATTACTATTTTTAAATATTTATTAATATTTTGTGTATCTCTTTTTTTATAGTTTATATGTCCCCCATGAGGTCATGTCCACAAATATATAACCCTTACAGGTGGTGTTAAGAGAGAAATAGTTAGTGGTTACCAAGGGATTGCCATTATTAAATTTAAAAAAAAATTAAAAAAAACTGGGTATAAGCCCTGATAAATGCCCCCCATAAAATCTTCTCCAGCTTTCCAGTGGGGAACAATTATCACTTGCTCTACTCTACTGCACAGCAGAATAATGGTCAGTGCTCTATTGGTGGGAATTATACAGCAGCAGTGGAAAGTACCCTGCAAAACTTTAAAGGAACAATAAGAAAAAAATCTATTCGAAAGACCTGTGGGGCCTGGAGAGGATATGTGTTTCCTTGCAGTATGCCAGCAGTTTTAATGATGTGAAACTGTTGAGCTAGAACTTTATTTTGATAAATTATTATAGTGACATAACTTTATAGCGGGATCAGGCATAGCAGGGTCTGCATCAGAAGGAGAAATAGAGCAGACAGTGTCTAGGTCTGTCACTAAGGATACGGTATTCAATTCAGGAGTAAGCACTGTAGAAGCACAATACAGGCGGTCCCCTACTTAAGGACACCCGACTTACAGACAACCCATAGTTACAGACAGACCCCTCTGACTTCTGGGGAAGCTTTCTGAATGCTTTACTATGCTTTACTATATTCCCAGACTGCAATAATCAGCTGTAGTGTGTCTGTAATGAAGCTTTATTGATAATCCTTGGTCCCATTGGAGCATAAAATGTTTAAACTCCAATTGTCACTGGGGCAAAAAACTTTTTTTGTCTGGATCTACAATTATAAAGTATACAGTTTCGACTTACATACAAATTCAACTTAAGAACAAACCTCCAGACCCTATCTTGTACGTAACCCGGGGACTGCCTGTACATTACATAATACAGTTTTAGGCTATACGCACACAAACATTTTTTGTTGTTTATATTCCAAGTGCTATCAGGACGGGCTGGTCCTATTTGTCCCCGTATTTGCAGCTTAAACCTTTCCATAGAAGTCTATGAGAAAACATCGCATGGCACACAGATGACACACAAGTGTCCTCCTTGTTTCATGCATATGTGCAGTTGAAAGGTAACAATCCTGAAACTTCAAGAGGTTGGGACAAGCTAGTAATATTGTTTGTCAGATCTGCAAAACAGATTATAAACTAGCTAGACACAGACCGGCAACAGATCACACACTGATCACATAAGGACCACAAAATTACCACGGGTCCATTGTGTGCAGCACTAGAATAGCACATGTTTGTATGCCAGTAGCCTCAGAGAAAGCCAGACTCTCTGATGCAACCCTCATAATATATTTCTTTTATTTAGTCAATTTATAAAAGGTCAATAAAGACCACGTGGGGGATGACAAGACCATCTGGAGCAGCAAGGTTTTATGTTGAGCATGATCATATTTTGTATTTTACCTAATTTATCAATTTTTAATTTTTAGAGGAAATCTACCACTTCCTTTGTGGTAGATTTACTATTAACGCTGCTGGATAATAGTGTAGTAATAGCTCCTTCCTTTACTCAGAAGTGCTACAGGTGGCCAGTAATAGACAAAGCCGGAGAGGCACTTGCCATGCATTTGCATAAATGTAAGAGTTAATAGCTTAAATAGTTAAAGAAAATTTCCCATCAAAATCCATCATGATAAACCAGGGATACTTACTAATAGATCCAGGCACTGTGGCTGTGGTAATCTTCTTATAGTTTTTATCCATGCCCTCCTTCCTTCCAAAATCAACTTTTAGAATTATGCCAATGAGCTACAGCCACAAGGCCTCTGAAAGGCATTACCAGAGCAGCTCAACTCAATGCTGCAGATTCACAGGCTGTTACAGCACTTACCACTCCCTCTGTGTGCTAAAACTTCCTCTGCTGCAGTGATTACACATCACTAAAGAGGCAGCGAAGTGCTGAGGGAGCAGAGGGCATGCTGAAGACAGTAAAACAGACTGTGAAGCTGGAGTACAGAGGGGACCTAATAACCTCCAGAAGGGTCCTTCGGGTTCATTAGGAAAATTTTAAACATTGATTTTAGAAGAAATGAGACCATATAACAAGATTACCAAAGACACATTGATTTTGCCGGTAATTATCAGTTTAAATTAAAAAAAAAAATTACAAATGACACAAAGTACTCACCAATACTGCCAACTGGCGATAAGCTTTTTTAAGCTCTACCTCAGTAGCTTCCATCTCTACTCCCAACACTTGAAACGGGTTTAAATCCTCCTCTGGAATATCAACCATAGAAAGCAAACGTTCCACTTCATGTCTGGGCTGGAAGCGGCCTCCTGTAGTAGGCGATCCCGCAGAGGACCATGAAGATGAATCTTTTTGTGTGGAAAACTTAGAAGGCCATAATTTCCCTGTCCATCTTCTGAGCAGACTGACTAAACGTTTACAGGTCCTGTTTTGTGTTACTAAGGCCCAGAGGGTGTAGAATTTAGCAGTAACCCAAGTTCTCCAGTTACTATCTTCTCCAATTCTGTCCACCGTTTTCTTGATATAGTGCCAACACATTCTAGCACAACGCACGGAGAGCATAAGCAGCAGGAAGAGCAGAGCGCACAGCATCTTAAGCACACGTAATATCCATGATGCACAATAGCAAACCCAGACCCAAATATCCTTCGTGCGATATTTTATCCATACTGCAAAGGCCAATGATTGACTTTTTAAACTGCCTAAGTCATGAGCAGGTTGCCAGACCCTGATATACAAGAGCATGCCAAACGACTCCACATATTCACCAATCAACAACACCAAGTCAATAAGAACCTGAATACAATAATTGGAAAACTGAAGCAATGGCTGAGGAACAAGGGATCTGAGCTGGTGTCTCCCATCCCCATGACTTTTCTTGCGGCCTAGTTTGTGCTTGCCGCTAGAAGACAGTGCTTGTCGACCATCCTTTTTAGATTCGTCCCTGGAATTGTTCCGGGTTTTTCCTCTTCGACCTCTTCTTCCGCCAACTACTTTGAAAAAATCATCCTCTGCAAGTCGCCCAGAAAATTCATCTTCACCTCCTTCATCATCCAAAGACTGCTGCTGGTAGAGAGAAAAATGCTGGCAGTCCTGACTACAGTCGTGAGAGCTAATATCAGAGTATTTGCCACCAACTGCAGCATCACTAATACACCCACAACCAGAGTTGACAAGTGGTGGCGACTCTTGATCATCACAAGCTGCAGTTTTTCTTTGCTGTTTTGATTCATTGTGAAACTCAATTCTAATATTGTATCCAGATGCTTTACCAGAGAGGAATTCATTAGTCCACACATCTCCTGCCACTCCACAATTTTGAGGTTTTCCATCAGAATCGCGAAAGCTGCTGTTAGTAGGCACATGATTTCCCAACTCTTGTGTTGCCATGTCAGGGGAGTCGTTGCCATTGTGTTCACCTGTGTGTCTTACATCTTCACAAGTAGAATGGTTACAGCCGTTTCCTGAACTGGATAGATGTGCACCATTCCCTTCATGCAAGTTACTGCAATATGGGTGCAATGGGGTGGCTAGCCCACGACTCTCCATCTTCTTCGGTCCCACCAAAGGGGCACAATAGATGCTAGGTTACTGCATTCATTGTTTTCCCTTTAACCTGCATGACAAACAAAATTCAGACATTAATTTCAGAAATAAATAAGCCCTAAAATAGCGCAATCTCTAACAGGCAAAATAGAGGCAGTGGGATGAAATATACCTACATACAGATACGGCATATAGGCACCTCATGAATCCTGTGCTACTCCAGCACAATGGTTCCATTAGACGCCTTGAGTTTCTGCATGGATTATGTACTGTACATGGACACAGGAAGCCCGGATGGCAGAATTAATGTCAAGTTATTTATGAGGTCATATGCGCAGCACATCATTACTGCTTGAAGTAGAAATTGGCATAGACCACTAAAGTAGCAGGGATTAACAGGAGGAGAATTGCATTATTTTTTCCTGCTCCTTTTATCTTTTTTTAAATAAACATTAAGGGTAAGACATCATGGACTACTTATTTATTAGTACATACAATATATGGACATATTCCGACAGTCATGATCCAGTCATTTCCATCTGCATAGGAATAGGAGGATACATGTTCACATGCCACAGTTAATCACAATCTGCACTGAAAAGAACTGCATTAAGTTTCTTCATTCACCAGGTGAAAGACGGTTGAGTTAAACACGTATGAAGCCGCTTGTACCTGTAAAATCATAAGCTGCACCAAAAAAAAGTTCTTTACTATGCAGATGTGATATAGTTTCAACTGCCACATCTGAATGCAGCCTAAGGTTACATATAGTTTATGACACAAGCATGCACACCTGCCCTTCCTATTCAGTCCCAGACAATTCAGAGGATTGTCTGCCCCTCTCACCTGCATGTTGGAGGTCTCAGACTACTGCTGTGGCTATGGGATAAGTGTTTATTACAACAGGAGATTTATTAGGCCATGATTACTATATTCTGGTGCCTTCTTTCGTTGGTCTTACCAACAGCCTTGAAGAAGATCTGCTCCAGGAAATTTATATAACATGACTTGTTAATAAGTCTGGGATCCCCAGCACTCAGGGAATGGGACATGCTGTGTCGAGTAGCATCACTACTGTTTACTGATTGTCTGAAATGGTCATGTGCCAGTACAGTATGTGTTTGCTGTAGGCATATAAATCAGAATGGTGGTTCACCAGAGAAGCACTAACTCTGGAACACTAGCGGAAATAAACAAATACGGTAATGGATCATTTATTTTTAACTCCTGAACATTTTATACCTTCGAACAGGATCAGATTATAAACTTGACAATTCAAGTATGGATTCCGTCAATCCCACTCTCCAGAACTATGGATTGAAACAAAGGCATGGGGAGAAGTCTGAAGGGTTGTTTACACAGTTGGTCTTCTGTCTTAAAGAATCCATCCACAGGATAATTTCACCAGATTATCTTTTCCATAATCACACATTGATTTTAAAGGGGTTTACCCACCAACTAATGTTAGGCCCTATCCACGGGATAGGGCCCAACTTGCTGATCAATGGGGGTCTCAGTGCCGAGACCCCCACAGATCGCGAAAACGAGGGGTCCATCAGACTAATGGAGCAGATGTCCGCGCAAGACCGTTCAGCTACACTAATCTCTATGGAGCCAACGGAAATTGCCGAGCGCTGCGCTCACCTATCTCTGTCAGCTCTATAGAGATTAATGGAGCAGAAGGGTAACGCACGGCTGTCTGCTCCATTAGTCCGACGGACCCCTCAATTTTGCTATCTCTGGGGGTCTTAGCACTGAGACCCCCACTGTCGGCAAGTTAGGCCCTATTCCATGGATAGGGCCTAACCTTAGTTCGTGGTTGGCTGCAAGGACGCCAA
Organism: Engystomops pustulosus; assembly: GCA_019512145.1. NCBI lineage: Eukaryota > Metazoa > Chordata > Amphibia > Anura > Leptodactylidae > Engystomops > Engystomops pustulosus. Next base: position 43,650,988 of record CM033642.1, on the reverse strand, counting down.
TCCTGCAAAATGTCGGTTGCGTGGGACGCACCCGAACTTGAAAAAGCAATCCCACTCATCTCTACCAGCCACCTGGTACATAAATAGCCCATGAAATAAAAATTCTGGAGAATCATAAGACTTCATGCACACATATTTAGAATCGTAATTCAAGCATAGTGGTGAGGTGCTACTCCCGAACACACAGATGAGCATAGACCGAAATGCTTGCGTATGGCAATGTGCAACACTTTTTTTTTGTTAAACAACGCAAAACGTGTTGCTTGTTCCCAAAGCAAACATTTAAGCCTCGCTTTGGGAGAAGCTTCTTCCCGATGCACATAAATTTGCATTTCTGAGAGCAATTCAAAAGTAATCGTGTGAACAGCGTCTAAAACTCCTATGAAAGTGTGTGTGTGTCCCACAAAAAGTTCAAACCACACCACACTTAGTCTACCATATAAACCATCCCCTTGACCGCTGGCGGATATACACAACCATTACTTTACATGCGAGTAATCTGAATTTGATGACTTGCTAAAAACTGGTTACCAAGAGCACTTTCTGACTGCAATTATCTGATATATATGGATTATATATTCATTGAGAGATATGCATTTTGATATTTTAACATTCTAAAGCCTCATTTACACGTAGAGAAGGGGGGGTGCTCATCCCTCTCCTTTCCAAAGGCTACTGAGAACACAATATAAGGCCAAAAATAGGTCTTGTGGCCACCTGTTTAGTTTTCGGTGTGCTCACCGTGACTGGGTGTAATAGACCTCTATGAGAGCTGTGGCAATTTTTGTGTCCAGATCATAGCCCCCAATATGGTCGTGTAAATTGAGTCTAATAAAGATTTGTTTAGAATGTTATCTTCAACACAATTGGTGTCTGTTAAAACAAGAGGTTTTACAGAAAATCTGCAGCAGAAACTTGGGGTTGAATCCTGTCTTTCTACCATGAACTTGCTGTTAGTCTATGGAAGTGAGGTGTCTGCCGCCTGGCTACAGGATGCACAATACACAATAGTTGTTACATCACATCAGCTATTTTATGGTTTTCATGCACATGTCAGCACGGAGTGCACAATGATTCTCTGGCAGCAGTGGGAAAACACTTTCTATTATGGGCAGAGCCCCCAGACCCTTAAAGCGATGGTTACAGTACTAGAAGTCCCTCTCTATGGACACGGCTGACATGCACGCTCAGCAATATGTCCTATGCCTCACAGCAGCACCTGTGTGCTATGTGTATGACAGGCCGGGGTGGGTGACATATGGATGGGTGGGACACCCGGAGAGTGTGCATGTAACACCCTTACCAGCCGGGCGGCTCCGGAGAAGGGGCAGCTCCCCCGCTGGCTACACTCTGCACGGGTCACCGGTTACAGCCCCGGGAGCTCCGAGCCGCTGCAACAAGCGGACACTCGCTGCCCAACATCACTTCCGGGACTGACGTAGTGAAAACGTCAACGTGCGGGTGACGTCATCACGCCTCAGCGACTTCAACTGTGTGAGAGGAAGAGCAGCGCAGGAAAGTCTCAACAGCTGCTGTGTCATGTCTGGCGGCGGGCCGGAGGTGGAGGCTGGAGGAGACATGTCACCTGAGGAGCACCTGCTGATCATCACATTACACTTACACTTACACTTACACACCACACACACACCACACACACACCACACACCACACACACACCACACACACACCACACACACACACCACACACACTGTCCCATAGCTCCCTCTCACACTATGCCCCCAGGAGCTCCCCTTCTTATTCTGCCTCCTTATCCCCAGCAGCTCTCTTTCATATTATGGCCCCAGCAACTCCTCCTCACATTGTGGCCCCCTGATAGAGTGCTCCCCTTCTTATTATGCCCCCAGCATGTCATGCACCCCTCAGCTCCCTCTCATATTATGCCCCCAGAGCTCCCCTTTTATTATTCACTGCACGCGGCTGTTGCTCACATTGTGGCCCTGATAATGTGCCCCCCAGTTCCCTCTGTTAGTGAGCTCTTCCTCATAGTGTGTCCACAGAAGTTCCCCTCCATATTATACTCAACCAGAAGCTCTTCCTCATATCATACCCTTTAACATACCCCCCCCCCCCCCTTAGGGTACAAGCAGCGCCTCTCTCTCCTGCAAAGGCGTATACTACCAGCAGCTCCCACTTATATTATGACCACAGCAGCATCCCCTCAAAGCATGCCCACGGAAGCTTTCCCTAGTTACTCATCTCTCTCTTCTCCCATGCAACAGTCCTCTTTTCTCTCCTCTGCTGTTCTGTGTAGCACTGGACAGTATATTATTAAAGGGGGAGACTCCTGTACAATATATCATTAGTGGGGGGTGGGAACTCCTTGACAGTACATTATTAGGCAGGAGGCACTCCTGGATAGTATATAATAAGGGTGGGTGGCAAGGGCTCCTGTGGGTATGTAAAGTATTCAAAACCCCTTTAAATGTTTCACTCTTTGTTTCATTGCCACCAATTGTTAAAGTAAAAAAAAATCTTTTTTTTTTGCTCATTAATACTAAACAAGAAAAACTAAAATTTCACATCCTATTCAGACCTGTTGCTGTGACCCTCGTATTTAACTAACGTTCTGTCCATTTCCTTCTGATCCTTCTTGAGATGGTTCTACTCCTTCATTGGCTGTGTTTAAACTGATTGTTCTTTATCAGGAAAAGCACACACCTGTCTAAGACTTACAGTGCATGTCAGAGCACATGAGAATCGTGAGGTCCAAGGAACTACCTACGTCACCGGAGTGCCTTCTGGCTCTGGCCACTCAAAAATTATGTACGCCCCGATTATCTATATTCATGCATTGTGCCGCCTGGAAGTGCTGCAGATATCCAGTGATGTCACCTGAGTCTTTGTAAGTCTCGCACATTCGCTTTCCCTACTCAGCCTGCTAAAGACCAGTTTAGCTGCGTAAGGAAACCCAGCTAGTCTCCAGCCGTCTGCGCAAGGAACGTGGGAGGGCAGGGGCATGAACCACCGACCACCCGATTTACTACAGTCTCTACTGGAAAACTGGTGGAGACTATAGCAAAAAACGTAATACTTAAAAAATACCATTTTTTTCAGGGGCCAAAGACCTAGTCTTTTTTTTCCGAACTGGCAGCATTTGTACCCAATATGGGAGCCAGAGCGATGGTGAGGGGAATTTTAAGACTGGCGTTTAAACACCATTCTTAAAGAATTCCCCTTGGTGTTCTTTATGATAGTTGAATAAATTCGTTGATTTATTTTGTGTTTAATTATGAAAAATACAGAAATTTGGAGAAATCTGCCAATTTCTCACTTCTATATTTATGCTTTTTAGACAGGCATACCACCCAAATAACTTAATAACTAACATTTACTGAATGCCTGCTTCATGTTTCCATCCTCTCATATTTTTAGTATGTTGTGAGGCTTATAACTTTAGGAAAGATTTTTTACATTTTAATGAAAATCACCAAAACGTACCAATTGAGGGACCTGTTTGGGTTTGAAGTGACTTTGACAGACTTATGAAGACAGACCAGCTTGTCAAGCTCTCGCCTCACTGATTGTGCGCTTGACCCAATTCCATCACATCTTATCCCCAACCTCACCAGTGTGCTTATCCCAGCTCTAACTCATCTCTTTAACCTTTCTCTATCCGCTGGTATTGTACCATCTTCCTTTAGAGGGCTATTACAGGAACATAAACGTCTGATACAAAAACCCATTATGCTATCAATAATTGAATACAACAAAAATCAATGTCATTCATCTCAAAATAGACCTGAAATAGTTTGCTTTATGATTCTCAAAATTTTCAGAGTTATCTCCAAGATGGGCCATGATCCTTTAGTTCTCAGTAACTCCTCCTCCCTCTAATGCTCCGCTCCTAGTGATGATGTAACAGATTGTCCTGCTCTGTTACCATAGTAATGATGTGTAACTGCCATCACCACACATTACATCACTGAGATCACATCTCACCTGCCCAGATGCACGACATGTGATGTGGACATGTGGCTAGCGTCCATCTTCTGTCCTGTGTTTGTTCCGCGCAGAGAAAATCAATGCACTGATTAAAGGGCCAGTAGCATTTTAACCGGTTAAGGACCGGGCCCTTTCCTGTTTTTTCATGTCCATTTTTCATTCCCCACCTTCAAAAATCTATAGCTTTTTTATTTTTACATGTAAAGAGCTGTGTGACGGCTTATTTTTTGTGTAACAAATTGCACTTCACAGTGATGGTATTAAATATTCCATGCCATGCACTCGGAAGCGGGAAAAAAATTTCAAATGCAGTGAAAATGGTGAAAAAACGCATTTGCGCCATTTTCTTGTGGGCTTGGATATTACGTCTTTCACTGAGCGCCCCAAATGACACGTCTACTTTATTCTTTGGGTCATTGCAATCTCGGGGATACCAAATTTGTATAGGTTTTATAATGTTTTCATACATTTACAAAAATGAAAACCTCCTGTACAAAAATAAATTTTTTTGATTTTCCCACTTTGGTGTACGGAGCTGTGGGTGGTGTCATTTTCTGCGACATTTGATAATATTTTCAATTATATCATTTTTAGGACTGTACGACCTTTTGATCACTTTTTATAGATTTTTTTTATATTTTTCAAAATGGCAAAAAAGTGCCATATCCGAATTTGGGCGCTATTTTCCTTTATGGGGTTAAATGCATTGAAAAACTGTTAATATATTTTGATAGATCGGGCATTTTCGGACGCGTCGATACCTAATGTGTTTATGATTTTTACTGTTTATTTATATTTATGTCAGTTCTAGGGAAAGGGGGGTGATTTGAATGAATGCAAAAATGATAGATCCCCCCCCCCCCATATTAGGGTTTTATTTGGCAAATTTAGTAAAACATAAGAAAAAATATTCATGTCTGGTATCCCTGTAATCGTATTGACCCATAGAATAAAGATAACATGATTATTAAGCTATAGGGTGTGTACCAGCCGAAACGTACGTCGGGGCTGTTGTTATTCCAGGCAGTGACCAGCAATACCATGGGTGAGTTTGTTTTGTCTTGAACTATGATAATTTCATGTATTACTATGCACTAACACACTTGTGTCATACCTCCGCCATGTATATTCATTATAAACACCATGGCCACTGATGCCTATATATATATTATTATCATATATTGTGATACTGCTGCTTGGAATACAACTCTCATCATTTTTAATCAGTATGTTATTATCAATTTGTGTAAAGTAAAGTATTTACATTTTTTCATACATTTCTTTGTCTATATTTGTTGTTGGATTTCTCATCCTTTATATGGATGAACAATAGGTGTACATATTTGCTAGCCAACTAACATTATGGTAAAATAATATATAGGGACACACACATTGATTTAAGCTCCGGATTGCAGGACTTGTACAATTTTCTCTTCCCTATTCCTAGTGTGTTCAACTGTATTTCTAGCTTATTTAGGTGGTAAATCTATCTGCCAGAAAACGCAATGAATTTGAATTTCGAAAACGGCAAATTTTTAAAAAATTCATCATTCTCATCAATCTCAGAATTGTTTAGATAAGTAACAGTGTACCAAAGTTATAACCATATAAAGCGACGCATGTCAGAATACAAAAATAGGGCTGCGCCTTAAAACTGTCTGCGTCCTTAAAAAAAGTACAAATATACACCCAACAAAAACGGAAACAATGGGTCTAGTAACACCACTGAATCCACCACCCCTAGCACTAGAGTCTGTAGTTGCAGTCTGCTTGTTGCAGATCAATTGCAGGCAAATGAATCACAATAGATAGACATCCAACACAGGAATATATTGTATAGGATGTACTCATCCCTGGTATGCAACAAAAACATCACTTTTTAGATAAGTAGCCACATGAGCCAGTCTCAAGAGAGCCAGGGCCAGATTAGGGGTCTTAGCGGTATGGAGCACATCACATAGGATTGGGCCCCCAAGCTCGACAGCCAATGTTGGGCCCCCTCCCACCACAATATGTCTAAAAGATACCACTAGAACAGTGATAGCTAACTTTTTAGACACAGAGGGGCTCATTTACTAAGGGTCAGCGGAGCGCATTTTCGCCAGGTTTCCCGACGATTACCGATTAGCACCGTATGTAACAGGGGTTTTTGGTGCACGCGATCGGATTTTCATGCATCGGCGTATTTAGAAGGGGATAGTGTCGCACGCGATCGGCGTTGGCTTTCATGTGACAGAAATTGGGAGACTGGCCGTCGGAAAATCTGATGGATTCGGACTGAGAGCTGGGTTTAACTTGTGTCACAAGACATGCACTTACATGCACCAGGAAGAAGTAGGTGAACTTTATCGGACCTGAGCGGGGAAGCGACACATGCAGGATATCGGGCGCACGATCTTAGTGAATTGCGGCATAGGGCATTATCCTGTGAACTCCTCTGGACGGGTAAGTAAATCCTACCTTTACCTAACCAATTCTAATTTTGTCCCATAACCAACCAGGCTATATACAGGGGGCGGGGGGTCAGGAGGCTGGCTGGCTATATACTGGAGAGGACAGGGGCTGGCTGGCTATATACTGGAGGGGACAGCAGGCTGGATTGCTGTATACCTGAGGCAGCAGGGGACTGGAGGGGGCAGGGGGAGGTCTGGCTATATCCTGGAGGGGGCAGGTGGCTGGATAGCTATATACTGGAAGGGGCAGGCTATATACAGGGGGGGGCAGAGGGCTTGCTTGGTATATACTGTGGGGCAAAGGGCTAGATTGCTATATACTGGAGAGGGCAGTGGGCTGGATTGCTATATACTGGAGGGGGCAAGATAGATATATATGAAATAGCTATATACTGCCTGTGTCGCTCCCCGCTCAGGTCCGCCGGAGTTCACCATCTTCTTCCTGGTGCATGTAAGTGCTTGGCTTGCGACACAATTTTGAAGTTAAATCCTGTGGTTTGACCTGACATCCCCCGATTTTTGATGCATGAAAGCTGGCGCGATTGCGCCAAAATCCGGTTGTGTGCGACACAATCCCCTTCTAAACCCTTAGTAAATAAGCCCCCATAGGTTTTCCCAGTATTTTGTGATAAAAATACCTTGACTTAAATACAGGTCGGCTTGTACTCAAGTATATAAAATATATCCCACACTGTGCCCCCATAATTCATTAGGTAGGGCTCCCCCTAAATCATCCATTAGGCAGGGCCCCCATTAAAGGAAATCTACCGAATGCCAACTTCCAATTCAGCGCCTTGCCCTTCGAATTTCATCTCAGCCCCCAGGACCTTCACAAGGTCATGGCAGAAGTGCGGCATCTTGAGGAGGAAAGAAGGATCTCAAATTATTCATATCTGGACGACCCCTCATAGTGGAAGGATCGACCTTGACTATTCTCAATCACAGAGATCGGACAATACGCACCCTGGAAAAATCTGGCTGGTTATGTAAATTTCCAAACGTCCATCTAGACCCCCCGAGGGAGACAAGATCTTAGGAGGAATGTTAGCTTCCAGGCGCCAACCTTTCTTCAACAAGACAAGAGGAGAATCCCTTACCTCTTCCTAGACAAATTACAGGGGAAAAAATATGCTAGGTCGTCAGTGCCATGAGACTGTAGGTCTTCTAACAGCTGCATAATTGTGTATCATGGAGCCAGTTCCATGAAGAACACTACAGGCGGTGTAATAAAAAGTTGGACAGGCAATTGGATCATTTAGACTTCAGCGAAGGTCATTCCCCCTGGAAGTCAAAAATTCTCTAAAGTGGTGGAATACCAACAGCATCTAGAAGAAAAGGGAATACTGGATACGAATCCAGTTACCTGATCATCAAACCGACGCCCAGTCATCCGGAGGGGAAGCGTTCTTCAGACCGTTACCTTTCAGGGGTCCTGGCCCCTTGGAGGAGAAGGACAATCCTCAAACCTAAGGAATTCTCGGCAGGTAGGGGAAACACTAAAAGGCTACCGCAAAACCAGGGTAAAAAAATATCAGGATCTGTCAAGAGCAATGTGACCACGGTGTGGACTAGCTACGTCGGTCAAGGGGGCACAAGCTCCTCGGACCTGGAGGAGGTCACCAAGAAGTCTTCTCCTGGGCCGAAATCAACCTAGATTCCTTAACAGCGGTTATTACTAAGAGGGTCAGAGAATCAGTCAGCGGACTTCTTGAGCAGAGAAAGATGGACCCACACGAAGGGTCCCTGAAAGGGAAAAGTTTTTCTTCTCTAACCAAGAAAAGAAATGGGGCCTCCGTCGATAGATCTGTTTTGCCTCAAACAAAAGAAGAAATACTCAAACAAGAGGGTATTTTTTTCATCTCACACAAGACAACCCCATGGGGACTGGATGCCCTAGCCATCATGGGGACAAATCATAAGCATACCGCTTTTTCCTCCATTTCCCCTAATCTCCCGGACCTTACAAAAATTCAATCGAGTCGACGACAGTAGATCCTAGTAGCCAACCATTCTGGCCGAAAAAGAAACAACCTGGTTCCCACTTATTTAAAAATAGCCATTCAGGACCCATCTGCCTTCCTGCAGAAGGGATCTGCAACCAGGGTCCTCTGCTTCACCCAGACCCGAAGTTCGGAACCTGGGCGGCCTGGGTCCTGAAGGGAATTGCTCTAGCTACGGGGGTTTCTCACCAGGTTATACAGCCCTAAAATAGCAAGCAGGAAACCAATCACAACAAAAATATACTACAAGATATGGAAAAAAGTATATATCCGGTGTCGGGGACCTTCCCGATCCGGGCCACCACGGATCACGATAAAATTCATTGATAGTTTTAACAGGATGGTGGTTCTATAAAGGGTTAAAAGACGCGCCTCATACACCTTAAGTCAACTTTCGGCCCTAAGCGCCGGTTTTGACTCCCCTTCGCAGAGCACAAGGGTGAGAGTGACGAAGGTCAATTTGAAAGCCGTCTTAAGACTGCGACTACAATCCGATCAGATATACACAAAATGGAATTTATCTAGTCTAGACTCCCTTTACGAAAGCTCCGTTCGAACACTTCGGAATGAGCCGGACAGACCTATCTCTCAAAAACCTCCTTCCTTGTGGCATAAAACAGCCGCCCAGGAGAATTGGAGAACTGCAGGGCCTATCCTCCAAGGAACCCTTCTGATCATCTCGGAAGACAAGATAGTACTAAAATTAGATACGTCTTCCTCCCAAGTAGCTCAGACTTCCATAGAAGCAGGAAATCGTTTTACCCTTTGCTGTCCACCCAAAGAATGCGAGAAAGCGCGTCTGGCTACCCTTGATGTCGCAGAAGAGGCGCTGTCATAATCTATCTAGGACAGAACCAAATATTTCAGGAAAGTGCCAGAAAGACCTTTTTTATTCAGTTTGGGGAGGGGAAGTGAAAAAAAATAAGGAGAGGAAATCATTCTAAGTTCCCACCATTGCTAGGTGCGATAAAAAGACCATCTCTAAATCCTACAGCCTACAAGATGTGCGTCTTCTCAAAAAACTAAAAGCCCACTCTCCCATGAGCTCTGGCTACTTCCGGGACGGAGAAAAAACACCAAAAAACGGGAGCTCCATCTCCCAAATCTCAAGGCAGGCTACGTGGGGTCAAGTACATCGACCTGTCCCAAAACATTACCGCCTGGAATCTACCTTCTAGCGAGAATTGGAGGTTTGGACGGAAAGTTCAGGGCTGTGGTCACTCCCTAATCTATTTATATAGTGTACGTCTACAGGGCGGAATGGGCCAGACGTGAAGGGAAAGTAGGAGGGAAGTAATGGAGGAAGGATGAGAATTTCGAGACGGACGTTTCGCACACGTGGAGGACACGACGGACGGAGGGTGGGACGTAAGAGGGCGAGGATGGAAGTGGACGTAAGGAGGAGCGAGGCCGGACGTACGGGCCGAGACGTTAATGGAAAAGTGAATTAGTCTCACGGTAATTTTATGTCCATACGTCCACCAGACGTTATATTACCGCCCTGTGTATTAATGATGTTGGCTAATATCTTTAGCTATTCTACTGGCACCCCGGTGGTTATTGGAAGACACTGGAACAGCGGCAGAGGCGGGGCCTTCTCCCTTTCGCCAACTTCCTGTCCCTACCAAGGTCAAAGGTGCAAACCCCAGGTGCCGTCATGTGGATTATGGCACAGATTACCGGTGAGACTAATTCAATGTTTTTCGATGCTGCATGGCTGGAGACACTCGGGCAGTGATGGCGGAACCTTTAGAGACGAGTGCCCACAAACTCCAAGCAAAGTCCATTAATCCATCGCAAAGTGCAACACGGTCTATTTAGCCTAAAATCACACCAACCCATTATAAGGGACATCTAATGACTGCTACATGATGACCATGACAGTACAACACAAGATAAAATACAACCATAATAAATAATGAAAACAGACCACTAAAGAAAGTCCAACATCAGCAGTTATATTCACACAAGCAGGAGGACAGTACATCGGAGAACACTACCCCCATACAATGAGAACATACTCCCATTCAGTGGGATATCACTACTCCATCCAGTGCCGGCTCACTACCCAATCCAAGTGAGGATCACTAACACCATCCAGTGAGATCCCTAACCCAATCCAGTGGCATCATAAACCCATCAGTGAGGACACGAACCAATCCAGTGAGGATCACTAACCCCATCCAGTGAGGATCATAACCCATCCAGTGAGGCACATACCCCCATCCAGTTGAGGACACTACCCCACACCCAGTGCGGGAACACTACCCACCCAGTGAGGACACTACCACCCCCAGTGAGGGACACTACCCCCACCCCGGAGGGACACTACCCCCACCCAGTGACGGATATCTACTCCCATCCAGTGAGGAACACTACCACCACCCAGTTGAGGAACCCACTACCCCCACCCAGTGAGGGACACTAATCCACCATAAAGTGGGATCACTACCCCGCATCCAGTGAGGGAACACTAACCCATCCAGTGAGGATCACTACCGCCATCCAGTGAGGAACAATAACCCATCCAGTGAGGAAACACTCCCCCATTCAGTGAGGATCACTACCCCCACCAGTGAGGATCATACCCCCATCCAGTGAGGAAACACTACCCCCAGACAGTGTTGAGGACACTACCCCCATCCATGTGCGGATCACACCCCCATCCAGTGAGGATCAAGACCCAATCAGTCTGAGGATCACACCCCCAATCCAGTGGCATATGAAGGATTTGAATTCGCGGGGGTGGGGGGTAGGGTATTGTTGTATGTAGTAGGTGGAGGGTGGGCACGAACAGCAAATCGTACATGCAATAAGGACAGGTGCATTACCATAAATCACCACATGAAACATGTCTGTTGCCACACACCACACATATAAGCACACTTCCCTTGTCAAGGCTCGGGCACCCTTTTTGGTGCAATGCTGTCGTGAGTGGAGGGCAGTAGCCGGGACCCAAGGGAACTGGACAGGCATGGCACAGTGACAGGGGAGATCTGAGCCAAGGGCCGTATATCTGTGGCCACAAACATGTGTCATTTACAGGGCAGTTATATAGAGGATAATTTAATTAAAGTTGATTTAAGAGAAATGAGGCCATAGGACCCAGAATATAATAAGATTACCACAGAGTCGAGTGAAGTTTCCATGGTTATCAGGAGGATTTGATGGAGCCCCCTAAATCATCCATTAGGCAGGGCCCCCATTAAAGGAAATCTACCATCAAAATCCATCCTGATAAACCAGGGACACTTACTGACTGTGGTAATCTTATTATATTTGGTATCTATGGCCTCATTTCTTCTTAAATCAACTTTTAATTAAATTATGCTAATACTGCCCTGTATGACACATGTTTGTGGCCACAGATATACTGCCCTTGGCTCAGATCTCCTGTCACTGTGCCATGCTGCCAGTGACCCTGGGGTGCCCGGCACTGCCCTCACTGACAGCATGGCACAGGTGCCCTGAGCTCTGGACCAAGGGAAGTGTGTATATGTATGTGTGTGTGGCCACAGACATGTGTCATGTGGTGATTTGATGGTAAATTCACCTGCCTGATTGCATGTAGATTTGCTGTTCAGTGCACCCACCCTCCACCCTACTACATACACATTACCCTACACACCCCCTGCCGAATTCAAAAATCCTTCATATTGCCACTGGATGGGGGTAGTGATCCTCACTGGATGGGGGTAGTGATCCTCACTGGATGGGGGTAGTGTTCCTCACTGGGAATGCCAACTTCCAATTCAGCGCCTTGCCCTTCGAATTTCATCTCAGCCCCCAGGACCTTCACAAGGTCATGGCAGAAGTGCGGCATCTTGAGGAGGAAAGAAGGATCTCAAATTATTCATATCTGGACGACCCCTCATAGTGGAAGGATCGACCTTGACTATTCTCAATCACAGAGATCGGACAATACGCACCCTGGAAAAATCTGGCTGGTTATGTAAATTTCCAAACGTCCATCTAGACCCCCCGAGGGAGACAAGATCTTAGGAGGAATGTTAGCTTCCAGGCGCCAACCTTTCTTCAACAAGACAAGAGGAGAATCCCTTACCTCTTCCTAGACAAATTACAGGGGAAAAAATATGCTAGGTCGTCAGTGCCATGAGACTGTAGGTCTTCTAACAGCTGCATAATTGTGTATCATGGAGCCAGTTCCATGAAGAACACTACAGGCGGTGTAATAAAAAGTTGGACAGGCAATTGGATCATTTAGACTTCAGCGAAGGTCATTCCCCCTGGAAGTCAAAAATTCTCTAAAGTGGTGGAATACCAACAGCATCTAGAAGAAAAGGGAATACTGGATACGAATCCAGTTACCTGATCATCAAACCGACGCCCAGTCATCCGGAGGGGAAGCGTTCTTCAGACCGTTACCTTTCAGGGGTCCTGGCCCCTTGGAGGAGAAGGACAATCCTCAAACCTAAGGAATTCTCGGCAGGTAGGGGAAACACTAAAAGGCTACCGCAAAACCAGGGTAAAAAAATATCAGGATCTGTCAAGAGCAATGTGACCACGGTGTGGACTAGCTACGTCGGTCAAGGGGGCACAAGCTCCTCGGACCTGGAGGAGGTCACCAAGAAGTCTTCTCCTGGGCCGAAATCAACCTAGATTCCTTAACAGCGGTTATTACTAAGAGGGTCAGAGAATCAGTCAGCGGACTTCTTGAGCAGAGAAAGATGGACCCACACGAAGGGTCCCTGAAAGGGAAAAGTTTTTCTTCTCTAACCAAGAAAAGAAATGGGGCCTCCGTCGATAGATCTGTTTTGCCTCAAACAAAAGAAGAAATACTCAAACAAGAGGGTATTTTTTTCATCTCACACAAGACAACCCCATGGGGACTGGATGCCCTAGCCATCATGGGGACAAATCATAAGCATACCGCTTTTTCCTCCATTTCCCCTAATCTCCCGGACCTTACAAAAATTCAATCGAGTCGACGACAGTAGATCCTAGTAGCCAACCATTCTGGCCGAAAAAGAAACAACCTGGTTCCCACTTATTTAAAAATAGCCATTCAGGACCCATCTGCCTTCCTGCAGAAGGGATCTGCAACCAGGGTCCTCTGCTTCACCCAGACCCGAAGTTCGGAACCTGGGCGGCCTGGGTCCTGAAGGGAATTGCTCTAGCTACGGGGGTTTCTCACCAGGTTATACAGCCCTAAAATAGCAAGCAGGAAACCAATCACAACAAAAATATACTACAAGATATGGAAAAAAGTATATATCCGGTGTCGGGGACCTTCCCGATCCGGGCCACCACGGATCACGATAAAATTCATTGATAGTTTTAACAGGATGGTGGTTCTATAAAGGGTTAAAAGACGCGCCTCATACACCTTAAGTCAACTTTCGGCCCTAAGCGCCGGTTTTGACTCCCCTTCGCAGAGCACAAGGGTGAGAGTGACGAAGGTCAATTTGAAAGCCGTCTTAAGACTGCGACTACAATCCGATCAGATATACACAAAATGGAATTTATCTAGTCTAGACTCCCTTTACGAAAGCTCCGTTCGAACACTTCGGAATGAGCCGGACAGACCTATCTCTCAAAAACCTCCTTCCTTGTGGCATAAAACAGCCGCCCAGGAGAATTGGAGAACTGCAGGGCCTATCCTCCAAGGAACCCTTCTGATCATCTCGGAAGACAAGATAGTACTAAAATTAGATACGTCTTCCTCCCAAGTAGCTCAGACTTCCATAGAAGCAGGAAATCGTTTTACCCTTTGCTGTCCACCCAAAGAATGCGAGAAAGCGCGTCTGGCTACCCTTGATGTCGCAGAAGAGGCGCTGTCATAATCTATCTAGGACAGAACCAAATATTTCAGGAAAGTGCCAGAAAGACCTTTTTTATTCAGTTTGGGGAGGGGAAGTGAAAAAAAATAAGGAGAGGAAATCATTCTAAGTTCCCACCATTGCTAGGTGCGATAAAAAGACCATCTCTAAATCCTACAGCCTACAAGATGTGCGTCTTCTCAAAAAACTAAAAGCCCACTCTCCCATGAGCTCTGGCTACTTCCGGGACGGAGAAAAAACACCAAAAAACGGGAGCTCCATCTCCCAAATCTCAAGGCAGGCTACGTGGGGTCAAGTACATCGACCTGTCCCAAAACATTACCGCCTGGAATCTACCTTCTAGCGAGAATTGGAGGTTTGGACGGAAAGTTCAGGGCTGTGGTCACTCCCTAATCTATTTATATAGTGTACGTCTACAGGGCGGAATGGGCCAGACGTGAAGGGAAAGTAGGAGGGAAGTAATGGAGGAAGGATGAGAATTTCGAGACGGACGTTTCGCACACGTGGAGGACACGACGGACGGAGGGTGGGACGTAAGAGGGCGAGGATGGAAGTGGACGTAAGGAGGAGCGAGGCCGGACGTACGGGCCGAGACGTTAATGGAAAAGTGAATTAGTCTCACGGTAATTTTATGTCCATACGTCCACCAGACGTTATATTACCGCCCTGTGTATTAATGATGTTGGCTAATATCTTTAGCTATTCTACTGGCACCCCGGTGGTTATTGGAAGACACTGGAACAGCGGCAGAGGCGGGGCCTTCTCCCTTTCGCCAACTTCCTGTCCCTACCAAGGTCAAAGGTGCAAACCCCAGGTGCCGTCATGTGGATTATGGCACAGATTACCGGTGAGACTAATTCAATGTTTTTCGATGCTGCATGGCTGGAGACACTCGGGCAGTGATGGCGGAACCTTTAGAGACGAGTGCCCACAAACTCCAAGCAAAGTCCATTAATCCATCGCAAAGTGCAACACGGTCTATTTAGCCTAAAATCACACCAACCCATTATAAGGGACATCTAATGACTGCTACATGATGACCATGACAGTACAACACAAGATAAAATACAACCATAATAAATAATGAAAACAGACCACTAAAGAAAGTCCAACATCAGCAGTTATATTCACACAAGCAGGAGGACAGTACATCGGAGAACACTACCCCCATACAATGAGAACATACTCCCATTCAGTGGGATATCACTACTCCATCCAGTGCCGGCTCACTACCCAATCCAAGTGAGGATCACTAACACCATCCAGTGAGATCCCTAACCCAATCCAGTGGCATCATAAACCCATCAGTGAGGACACGAACCAATCCAGTGAGGATCACTAACCCCATCCAGTGAGGATCATAACCCATCCAGTGAGGCACATACCCCCATCCAGTTGAGGACACTACCCCACACCCAGTGCGGGAACACTACCCACCCAGTGAGGACACTACCACCCCCAGTGAGGGACACTACCCCCACCCCGGAGGGACACTACCCCCACCCAGTGACGGATATCTACTCCCATCCAGTGAGGAACACTACCACCACCCAGTTGAGGAACCCACTACCCCCACCCAGTGAGGGACACTAATCCACCATAAAGTGGGATCACTACCCCGCATCCAGTGAGGGAACACTAACCCATCCAGTGAGGATCACTACCGCCATCCAGTGAGGAACAATAACCCATCCAGTGAGGAAACACTCCCCCATTCAGTGAGGATCACTACCCCCATTGTATTTTATGTTCTTGTTTAGGCGCCTGAGGTTTATAATAAGTCGAAGGGTCCCATTTGGCTTTTTCACAAGAAATAAGGGGGAGTAGAAGCCCTTCTTTTCTTCTTCTTTGGGAACTGTAACAATTACCTTCATTGTTAACAATTCTTGAAGATTCTTCCATAGCTGTATTGTCATTCTCCGAGATGTTAGGTTGGAGACAAGAAATTTTTGTTGTGGAGGGGAGCTGAATTCTATCTGATAACCTGACTTGATGATACTCAGGATCCACTTGTTTGATGTGATCGTTTCCCATCTGTGGAAAAAGAAAAGAAGACGCCCCCCTACCTGGTAGTCACTGTTTTTTTGATTGATGTGGAAGGTTGGAGAATAGATATCCTCGGCCTCTTCCACCTTTGTTGAAGGACCAGCGGCCCTGTTTTCCTCTGCCTCTGGAGTCTTTAGGATCTTTGGAATTCCGAAAGGAAAAGTTTTTCTGGGGTTTCTTAATTTCCGGAAAACCTTTCTTTTTATCAGAGGCTTTTTCCAGAAGAGTATCCAGTTCAGCGCCGAACATGAAGTCTCCTGTGAATGGGATGTTGCAGAGCTTCGTCTTGGATTTTACATCCCCTCCCCACTGTCTAAGCCAAATAGCCCTACGGACTGAATTAGATAGAGCCCCTTCTTTTGCTGACAGTCTGATGTTTTCTGCTGAAGCATCAGCAAGAAAACCTGTCGCTGAACGCAGCAGCGGTATCGTTTGTAGAAGGAGATCCCTGTCCGCATCTGTTTTAAGGTGGTCTTCCAATTCTCCTAACCAAAAGAACAGAGTTCTCGCTACCGAAGTAGCAGCTATGTTAGACTTGAGGCTAAGCATGGAAGATTCCCAGACTCTACGGAGTAGGGCATCAGCCTTTCTGTCCATGGGGTCTCTTAATTGGGAAGAGTCCTCAAATGGCAGGTCCGTTTTTTTCACCACCTTAGACACTTGGATGTCTACCTTGGGGGGGCTGTCCCAGGTTTCTGTCTCTTTGGGGTCAAAGAGTAACCTGTTCCTGAACTCTTTAGTGATGTTTGCCTGCCCCTCAGGATTCTTCCATTCCTCTTGGACAATATCTTTTAGGGTCTGATTTATGGGAAAAACCCTTTTCCTTTTGGATTTTAACCCTCCAAACAGTTCGTCTTGGATGGATTTTGGCTCTACCACCTCTTCCACGTTAAGCGTATTGCGTACAGCTTTAAGGAGGTTATCCAGTTCCTCATTAGAAAAGAGGTATTTTGAGGTTCCTTTATCCTCGGACACCGAGGAGACATCATCAAGCGAGTCCTTCCAAGAATAGGTAGGAGCCGCAGAGTGTTTATCATAGTCCGAATCAGTATCATGGGATCTAAGTTTTTTAGGAGCTGGCTCTTGATATAAATCCGGATCCTGGTCAAGTTCAGGTTCGGGATTTGGCTCAGGACCTAGTCCCGGTCGGTTTAAATTGGTAAACATCATAAGAGAGGATTGGAATTCCTCCCGCATGGCCGCTTTAAGCTCATTTAACATTAACTCCTTTTCCTGTTGTAAGGCCCTGGCTAGGCATTCAGAACATAGTGATTTTGGATACAAATCTGATAATCTTATGTTACAGGAAAGACATCTTTTTGATTTAGTAACACATTTTCCTTTTTTGGGGTCTTTGTCTTTCTTCTCCTTGTCCTTAGGTCTAGAAGAGTCGTCCTAGGACAAGGAGACAGACTATATTAAAATCCAAACAATAATGCACAACAAATTTTTATCCCCTTTAAGCAAAGTTTTTTGGTTGTACTCACGGTACCCGGGACAATGGGGGAAGAACCAAGGTCGTCCGCCATAGTAAAGGATATTTCCACAGCTTCAGTAGTGAACTCGTTGGTGGTATAGAGGCTGACACAAAGCAGGAAGCACTTTTAAACTTCCCGCCACCTTCTAAGCCAATCAGATGGCTTCTTTAAGAGTCACGTGACCCAACCCGGAAGTCGGGCGTACTGCGCATGCGCGAATCGGCCGGCGATACACGGCCGTCGCGCAGTACGCACCGGCGTTCACAGGAGGCAGTAGCTGTGGGAGGTAGCGCCCGGAAGCCGGGAGGCACCTCATCCAGGGTCCGGAGACCCATGCTCCCCTCGGCTTCAGCTCCAGGCCGCAGGAGGAGGGGAGCCAGGACACGTCCTGCAAGACGCCCGGCCAGGAAGGGAGGTACAGCCCCCGCTCGCGGCCCGTCCTGGGGGGTTTCTAATTTCATCCCCCCCCCCAAGGGGAGAGACGAGGTCTCGCAACCCTGACCCTTGGTAGGGACAGGAATACACTGGGGAACAGCGGCAGAGGAGGGGCCTTATATCTTTCGCAACTTCCTGTCCCTACCAAAGGTCAAGGTGCAACCTCCAGGTGCCGTCATGGGGGACGTCATGGAAAATAAGCATTTACTTACCCCTGCGGTGGGGTGCATTTGTTTCCATGGGGCACGGACCAGACAGATGATCGGGACGCCGGAATCTGAATAGCTTCCCATGGTCTAGCACTGCTCAGGGATGTCCTGTAAATCACTATACATCCACTGACTAGATCAGATCTCTGTTCTCGGACATCTATATCAAATGGCAGAAAACCCATAAAGATCTATTATTTGTCAAGGTTGAGGGTTTTTCCATCCTGCTGAGTGATGTATATATTTCGCCACGGCCATTAGAGGAACGGATGCAAAGCACTGCATCCATCCCCCGCCTCCGCTGAGAGCACTTTCAGGGGGGAGGAAAGAAGAGGATACGTCCTGGCCCTCCTTTCCTAACAGAGGCAAATAACGTGGTGTGAACCTAGCCTCAGACTATATAACACAGTGGGGCTCACAATACACTTTCGGGATCTCCTCCGGACAGGGTAAGTACATGTGCCCCAGTGTCATGTCATGAAGTTTAGGTCAGAGGCGAAGGTTTCAGAACTGTAAATTTGTCTGACACACAGACCAAGATTCATGCACTGGACTTGACCTTGTACAAATATATGTGGAGTCAGTTAAATTATAGAGCTAGGAGTATGAGGTCTCTACTGCCCGGCACGACCACCACTACACCACCAGACCACCAGGGATTGTGCAGTCACAAGGGTTATGAAGTATTAATGTGATCTCACCCTGGTTCATATTCCCCATTATTACATAACCACATTATTTCCAGACCGTCCCATTACAGCCCTGGGGAAGCGAGAGTCAGATGTGGCGTGGACTCTGCCGACTCAAGGTCAAAACTCACCATCTAGAAATGCAAGAAAAGCCTCAGGAGAAGGATATCCCCCCACCCATCACATAATGTTACACAGGACACCGCTATAATACATGCGGCATCACAGCACCAATAGATTGTGAGCTCTTTATGGTTAACCATCTCGGAATCTGTAACATTCATTCTACAAGCAATATCCATCCACAACAAAAGTTCTAATAAGTTACTGGAGTCTTGTAACATTTACAGCAGATCCACAGGATGAAGCTTCAGAAAGGAGAGTCACCAGAAGTGGGGTCTACCAGCTTCCTCTACTTGGTGGGGTGGTCCCAGCGGATAGTCACCCAGTCACAGATAAAGTCACCCATCACATTTGCTGTGTCACCCAGGATGCAGCCCGTCTCATGATCCGGAGAACCAGGACAGTCATCCGCGGTCCAGAGATCCAGTCACCCCGAGTTTTACCATCCATAACCAAGATCTAGTAACTAGGAGAAGAAGTCAGTGCGGTGATAAAGTGAATGTTACAAAGTCACCAATAAACCCATCAGTCTGAATTAGGATCTAGGGAACGTTGCTGTGCGAGATCAGTCACATCCACCATATATTATAGAACTGTCATTTACCTGCCATGAGCCACATCTGCCAGTGCAGGGACCACGTCACCAAAACTACAAGTGCTGCAACGTCGTCACCAGTGACTCAGTCAACCAATGTCGTCATCCAATCACCACTAGATCAACCATTGTTGTGATCCAGGCACCAGCACCGTGTCACTTACCAGTGAAGTCCCCGCCCCCGTACAGTTACGCCCATGTGTGACCACACCCTATGTCAGCCAGTACCAGCGGTGGAACTCAGAGCCATATTAATGGGCACCCAGCTCAGAATCTGCTAGACAGGTTTAGTGACTCAGGGCTCCTCCTGCAGTCCTGAGTAGCCAGTGGTATCTTACAGCAATGCTTTTTGGGACTGAAGTTGGAGCGCATAGTTGTGGACAGAGCTGGATTATCATGGGAGCTCCACAATTCTTGGAGGGGAGCTACAATCCCCATCTGACATTCCCCTGCTACTTTCCATAGTATTGATGTCCTCAAGACCCCGACTGAACGCTGTGGAAGAGCAGGGGGGTACAAGGTGCTGATTAAAAATAAATTGGTGGCTTTTTGGTTGTAGTTTGGGCCCTTGGCATCTATAAGGTTCACCATCAGTGCCCTGTACTTCACCTACCACCAGCTATGTCTGCCAGCTCAGGGATCCTGTCACTTGCACCCATAAAACCAAGTGTTAGGATCCAGTCACCCGCACTGTGTCCCCCGTACTGTAATAGACCTACCACCACCCACATCAACCAAGGCACGGAGGCCTTCTTCAGTGCCTGCCATTGAGCGTTGCGATCCTATGTTACCATCAAAGTAATCAAATGGGGGTAGTGTTCCCCGCTGTACTTGCTCCTGCTTTGTGATATAACTGCTGATGTTGGACTTTCTTTAGTGGTCTGTTTATTATTATTATTATGGTTGTATTTATCTTGTTGTACTGGTAATGGTCATCATGTAGCAGTATTATATGTCCCTTATAGAGTGGTATGGTGTGATTTTAGGCTAAATAGACGTGTTGGCACTTTGCGATGATTACATGGACTTTGGTTTGGAGTTTGGGCACTCGGTCTCTAAAAGGTTCGCCATCACTGCCCTAGTGTCTCCAGCCAGACAGCATAGAAAAAATAAAAATATGGTTTCTTACCTCTGGCACTGTGGCTTCAGCACTTGCATCCTGATATCCTTTCCTTGTCCCATGCAGCTGCCAGTGGATGACCCCGGGTCGCGGTGACGAATCACGCTCCTACGTCTTAAAATGGCCACGCACGGCAGTACGTAGTACCCCACTCCATCGCGGCCACAGAATGACTTGCATGCGCGTCTATATGACGCACATGCAAGATAATGCACACTGAACTCAGAGTCGGATTACCAGTGGAGCCCCTGGAGCTCTAGGCCGGGGGGCCCCCCCGAGACAATCCAGATTGCGGGGCCCAGCGCTCGTGCTCCAAGAGTGCCATGATTAATCCGGCTCTGAAGAGTGCTATTACAATTCAGTCAGGAACCAAACATAACACATGGGGCAACACGGTACCTGAGTGGGAGCACTTCTGCCTTGCAGGGCTGGGGTCCTGGGTTCTAATCCCACCCAGGTAAACATCTGCAGAGCGTTTGTATGTTCTCTCCGTGTTTGCGCGGAGTTTCCTCCCACACTTCAAAAACATACTGCTAGGATGAAGTGAGCCCCATGGGGACAGGGACCGATTTGACATTATTTGTGCAGCAGGGCTGCGTAATCTGTAGGTGCTACATAAATAAAGAATTATTATGATAACAGATAAAATTCCTATAAAAGGTGTAACCTGTGCAAGCTTTAAGATACCTGGCCTGGTTTGGAAACATATAGGTTTATCACTTAACTTAGCAGAGCTGAATCCCCAATAAAATGTGGAAAAGAAAGTCACAATTCTACCGATGGGGGTATACTGTGGTTTGGGGGATATACTCTGACCTAGTCCCGGGATTGGACTCCATGCATCATAGTGATACATGATGCAAGAAGTCCCTTCTACCCCACAAAACAACAGCTGTTTATCACATGTGATCATGACGTTTAGCTCTTAGCCGACAACAATTCCGATGCAGTCAACTTACAGCAATTTTGTAGCTTGTGTCTGCATTACTTCTTTCACTAAAAATACTATCCTTATTTCACTTTTGTCACCTTACGGATGTCTACATTGAGTGTGTTCATCTGTGCACTGCTATCAATGCACCAGGCACTGGACTGTAGCCTTCAACATGACTCTCAAGTCATCGAGGTACAAGAGATTACTGCAGTTATCCCATCCCAAAAATTATGCCTTATGTCAGTGGTGGCGAACCTATGGCACGGGTGCCAGAGTCGGCACTCGGAGCCCTCTTTGTGGGCACCCAGGCCATCACCCCAGAATGAAGTTCACCACACAGGACTCAACCTTCCTGCAGAATGTTCCTACAATGATAAATGAATTTGCCCTCCTCCTTTCAACTGTGTTGGTGTCCTTAGGAGGCTGAATGATTGAAAGTTGTCAAAGAACAAGGAGAAATAAATTACTGTGCTGGCACTTTGCTATAAATACATGGCTTTTGGTTAAAGTTTGGGCACTCAGGCTCTAAAAGGTTCGCCATCGCTGCCTTATATAATTTATTTTACCAGTAGAGGGCGCCAAATAATTCTGTATCTTTGTTGCCTTTTAAATTTATTAAACCAGTAAGTTTGAGTAAAATTTGTTGTCTGTCAAGTAAATCTTTAAAAAACTAAGGGTAATTCCAAACCTGCGTTCCAGGTTCCATGTTCTGATGCACATTCCATTATTGAGAAAGGAAGAAATAGAGCAGCAGTCCAGGTTTTTATTTCCAATATTAATAATGGATGTGTCACTGAAGTTAATAGGAGGTCCATTAAAGTCTATGGGGCTCATTTACTTACCCGGTCCGGAGGAGATTCCGAAATTGCATTGTCCCGACAACAATGCACTGTGCCGCGATTCAAGGAGATCGTGCGCCCGATTTGCTGAATGTGTCTCTTCCCCGATCAGGTCTGCCGGAGTTCACCATCTTCCTCCCGGTGTATGTAAGTGCATGGCTTGCGACACGAGTTGAATTGTTAAATCCCGCTCGTAGCCTGAATCCGTCGGATTGTCCGACAGCCCGTCCCCGTTTTGTGTCCCATGAAAGCCGGTGCAGCTGAGTCAAAATCTGATCGCGTGCGACACAATCGCCCGCTAAATACTTGTCCCAGCGGCGTGATCCCCGAAAACATTGGAAAACCCGACCGACATGCGGCCGAGGGACCCTTAGTAAATAAGCCCCTATGTGGAAAGTTCACACTCTGCTTTTAGTTTCTCCTTAAACTGTGAGTGTAATGGAAAGCCCAGGTGCAGATGTGTCACAAAGAATGTATTAAAAACATAAAAAGAATGTTAGAGGGGTATTCTCATGAAGACAAGTTTCTTATATGTACTCAGGATAACACATTCTCTAATTCACAGTTGTTAACAAAAATGCAGCATAACAGATATAATTCCAACCTGTCTCTATCAGTCCTGGTGTACACAATTTCAGTTGCCCCTAGACACGACCCTGTAACTTCTGACTTAAGGTTGGGTGGCCGCCATCTTGGATTTCTGTGTGAGATCGTGGAGCTGAGATTTCTGTCTCTCTCTGTTGTGTGGCTTTAGTCCCGCCCCATGCACAGATCTCAGAGACACTCACTGATTACATCCTGCCAGGAGATTGTGAGCAGAGAGAGAGGCTGCAAACTATAAACTACAAGAAGATGAGTGATCCAGGGGAAGCAGGCACATGTCTGTGAGATGTAGCAGTGCTCACCGTGTAACAGTGTAAAAGTCTGTCAGCCTCTGTGTGTCAGTCTATATTTGTCCTGCATCTGTGTAATCTCATGCATCTCTGATCTGTCTCATCTCTTTCTATGTGTCAGATACTAGTACAATATCAGAAGCCAGATTAAAGTGTATATACACCTGTACCCTGATAATGTTAGGATTTAAAAATTTACCATTCACTATAATGTCATTATAAATCTAAACTGCAGAGATTATTCCCAAAGTTTTCTCAGCCTAAACCTTCTGCAGGCATCTGTAAAAACACCCCCAATTTACCATGTGTCACTGGAAATTCTTGTACATTCTCCCTTTTTTGCTTTATTACAGACTGTTGGTTTTTCCAGTGTTTTTGTTTTTCACTGACGCTATGGAGGGGCTTTATATTTGCGCCACAATTCTGGCGGTTTTGCACCAAAAACATTACCTTTTTTTTGGCACTTTCCCGGCGTTTGGGAAGTGGCCAAGACCTAACATGAAATGGCCGTGGCTTGTAAGAAATAGTCTGTGCACCCAAAATTCTGGCGCACAGTTTAGGCCAACTAAAAGTAGGTCGAAAGTAGGAACCGACAGTCTAATGCTGCACCAGAATTCATCATCACAGTGATAAATCTGGCGTAGTGTTTTCCAAGTAGAGACTGGAGGAATCTGAGACACATTGTTAAACCCCCCCTATTTGTTTCAAAATTTCTATAGTTTCTAGGTTGTAGCATTTAAAATCCTGGGCAGCACATGGATCTGTATGCTGGCGAGCAAGGCATGAAAATGTTGCAATTTTTGGTACAAATTATTGAATTGCAACTTTTTGACCTTTTGGAGCAGGGAAAAAAAATTGAACAAACAAACAAAAATGCCCCAAATAGTGACACATTGGCCCACATTTATTAAAATGTTTGCGCCAGTTTTCTGTGTGACTTTGCACGTGCAAACTGCTTGCACGTGTATTAATAAAGTGTATGCGCCAGTTTTGTGTCGCAGCTGCACTGTGTCCGACAAATGTGCACCAAAAGGGGCGTGTTAGTGCTTAGTCAGACCATTAACCACAATTCTGCCCGACATTCGACACAATTCTGCAACATGAATAAAGAAAAAAATGGTACACACTTCCAGAGGAGAGCAGGGGGTACCAGATTTGTGAAGAACCTGCACAACAATTCATGAATCTGACACCCTCTGCACACTCCACAGGCAAACTGCACCTAGTGCATTGTCCTGCCTCCTCCTGGTCCCATACATTAGAGGTGCAGAGCAGCCGCAGTATCGGGGCCAGCAGTAGGCGGAATCAGCCCCTGCTACCTCCACATGATGTCGGAAGGAGTCATGTGATGACGTGGCCCTGCCCCTTAGGTGGCTGGAGGACAGGAGCTACAGGAGGAGGCTGGAGGACAGGAGGCCACAGGAGGTGGCTGAACGACATGAGCTACAGGAGAAGGCTGGGGGATAGGAGGAGGCTGGAGGACAAAAGGAGTCTGGAGGACAGGAGGAGGCTGGAGAACAGGGGGCCACAGGAGGAGACTGGAGGATGCTGGAGTACACGGGGCGACAGGAGAAAGCTACAGGAGGAGGCTGGAGCAAATGGGGCGACTGGAGGAGGCTTGTGGACAAGAGCTGCTGGAGGACAAGAGGCCACAGTATTAGAAAGATGGAGGACAGGAGACCACAGTATGAGGGGGATGGAGGACAGGAGGTCACAGAAAGAGGAAGATAGAGGACAGGGGCCTCACCGTGTGAGGAGGATGGAGGACAGGGCGCCACAATATGAGGAGGAATGAGGACAGGATGCCAAAACATGTGCGGAGGGCAGGAGCTACAGGAGGAGGCTGGAGGAAAGGAGCTGCTGGAGAATAGGAGGCGCATGGAGGACAAGAGGCTACAACATGTGAGGAGGGGTAGGGGTAGGAATACAGATAGTGATATATATAAGTTTGGGGAGATAAATAAAAGTGGAAAACTAAATGTAAATGAGGATAAAATTAAAAAGAAGTTTTATATGTTGCCAGGTTGCAATAGGGGATATTATATGGGTCCATAGGGTTGGCCACAGTAAGGGGGCATTTTAATATGTGGGGGCTATTATGGTCAATATTACTCTATGCTTATGGGTGGGGAAATGCGGCGTAAAACAGGGTGGGACCTTTTTGACCCCCTTTCTCTCTCCAAAAGTTGGGGGGCATGCATTAAGCACAACCAGCCAAAACACCAATCAATTATGAAGCCTACAAAAAAAATCAGCCTCACATAGATATAAAAAAAAATCCATTTTACATACACAATGGTTCAGCACACAGATATACAAATCAGATATTTCCTAAGAATGCTGGGACAATTTTATACAAGGGAAGGCCTAAGATGAAAAAATAGGGACTCACAGGATACACAAACCCCACATAGAGGCCCCATCCCTCAATAGTAACAGAAAATATATAAATAAAAATTCCCCCACCAATGGGAATATATAAGTAATATGTTAAATGTACACTATGGGGCAGTTTTCTGGTATAAAAGCTACTGTTTACCCCCTTATCTCAACTTCCTGGCCAAGTGGGCATGGATGGGTGTGTAGAGGGGTGTGCAGGGGCTGCAGAGTAGTCTGGTATGGGGCATTTCAGCCTTGTGCCTGTGCATTACCTAAAGCCTGCACCAGGAACTGCAGGACCTGGCATAGAATTGACCGGCTGTGCAGTCAGCCACTGGATTTATTGGGAGGCCGAAGCCTTCAGATAGATCCAGGACTTCAGGAAGGGGGGGGAGGTAAATCATATGCTTTCCCCACGAAGCAAGAGCGCATGATAAATCCAGCCCAATAAATCTTTTCCAGTAGTTTCACTTATGTAAACACATATCTATATATATATAATTCGGTCTGTTTGCTCAAATAATTATTCTGTATTCATTGAACGTACTAAATGGGTTTATTTTACAATTGGGATCCATTTTTAACAGCCTGAAGGCTCCAACAAACTGCTCAGAAAAATTCACCCAAAATCCTCTGGATAAAAGAAAAGTCTATGGACAGCTGAAGAATAGAGAGATAGGGATAATAAGGCTGAAACATTTGTATCATTACCCTTTTTCCCTCGTCATTTGGGGAAGACAGAAGAACAGTAGCGGCTTTATGCTTCCCGCTGGAGCTGAGGCCGCCAAGCACATGATAAGTGGTGGTCAGACAGTGACAATACTAGAATGGCATGTTAGATAGGCCAGTAATGACACAGACACCAGAAGTCACTGACAGTAGTCTCACACGCAGGGCCACCAAGCCTGTAATACTCACATGATGAACACAATGCTTCTCTTTATTCAATATTTCTGATGTTCTAAGGTGGGTAGAATAGCAAATGGCTGTGTCGACAACAAAAGTTGAATATTTATATTATGAAAATATTTTTCTCTGTTGTACCCTGAAAGTTAATTGCTCTCATGCCCTGTTCTGGAAGCCCTATTCACTATAGGGCAGTAAAAGATTAACTGTTGCAAAGCGATTGTAATATATTTTTCAGAGGAGAGGAAAATCCCTGCCTGCTAAACTGCTCGTTCCCTGCCTGTTCACTGCCCAAATCTGTCTTCAGTGAAACTAACTGAGCAGTCTATTATAAGGAGACAGAAACATTTATTATTTACAGTAGATAATATTGTTTCCTCTGATTCTATACAGTAGATAATATCGTTTCTTATATTCACCTAAAATGTCTGTTACTTTTTAGGGTGGACTTCTGGGGGTTGGACTGCCGGGACACTTATTGCTGTGGAAGGAACACAAATATCATTACAGGCGGTCCCCTACGTACGAACACCTGACTTACAGACGACCCCTAGTTACAAACGGACCTCTGGATTATGGTAATTTACTGTACTTTATCCTTAGTCTAAAATAAACAGCTATAACAGTTATCAAAGGTGTCTGTGATTAAGCTTTATTGTTAATCATGCTTCTTATGGCAATCAAATATTTTAAAAATCCAATTGCCACAGAGACCAAAAAAAATTCTGTCGGGAGTTACAATTATAAACTATACAGTTCCGACTTACATACAAATTCAACTTAAGAGCAAACCTAAAGAATCTATCTTGTACGTAACCCGGGGACTGCCTATATTGGAAAAGACCTCATGGCGCTATAATCCAAAAAGCATTCTGAAGAAAGGATAACGAAACTACAAGCACTAATGAAAAATCTACAGAAGGGGAGAGTGACACTATAACAGCATGTGAAGCTGCAGCATGGTGGAGCTCCCCTAGGCTTCTTAGCATAATTTTAAAAGTTGATTTTAGAAGGAAGAAGGTCATGGATTACCACGATCACAGTGCCCACATCTATGAGTAAGTGTCCTTGCTTTATCATGCTGTATTTTGGTGGTAGGTTTCCCTTACACATTTACATCCCTATCCTTACACTAAGATGAATAATACAAAATAGAAAAATAGAGAGGGCCGGGAGGGTGCGCTTGTAACCAAACAGAAATCTCCAAGTGTAGTGAATTACACAAAATTTATTGGTAGCAGTGATATCCAATGGTAACGCGTTTCGGGGAAATCCCTTCGTCAGACCAAAACTAATAAAATAAATACATAAAATCGATGGAATACAGTAAACCATATGGAATATAAGCACATATAAATCAATTCATACATAGTAGAATACAATTACAGAGAAAATGTATACATAAAAAATTGATGCAAGGGATAGTCATGTAAAGGATAAACGGTAGTACATAAAGTGTATAGTGGAATACTAGGAAACAAAGGGTAGGGAATGGGTGTTTAAAACATTAAAAGTACATAAACAAGAGAAGGTAATGATGGCATGATTAGCTGGGTAATTAGAACTTGAATAGAATGATGGGCAGTATTAGGTAGCAATTAAGAAATGAGACATATGTGGAAGGAATTAAAACCATAAATAGATTTATTGATAAAAGGTGGAAGATGGAGTGTACAAAATGGGAGTAGGAGTTAGATTGTTGAAGGAAAAGTGATGAAGTGTGGTTACATAAGTAAATTAAATTAAATTAATTAAATTGTATAATATATAGCAGTGGTGGCGAACCTATGGCACGGGTGCCAGAGCTGGCACTCAGAGCCATTTCTGTGGGCACTCAGACCATTGCCCCAGGACAGAGTTCACCAAATAGGACCAAATCCACCAAATCTTCCTGCAGTCCCAGGCAACTAAATACATGCTGCTCTCAGCGCTATTTTAAAGCGACACTTCATTGGCTGTATAGAACTGTGGGAAAAGTGAGAAGGTGTTGACAGGGCTACATTATCTTTGGAGGTCATCTTGCTGGACCCACCATTCTTCCTGCACAGAGAGACCCTGGAGAGAAGCTACAATGAGAGTCTGAATTTGCCCTCCTTCTTTCAACTG